>CM065659.1:17544892-17706333 GCA_033220385.1 Triplophysa yarkandensis
GAGAGAGAGAGAGAGAGAGAGAGAACCAACCCCCAGATGACACTAATAGGAGTGGCAAATATAAAGTGTGGAGAGAAACTTCTGTACATGAGGTTGTGTGACACTGGATTAATATAAAACTAATGTCTACAAAATCCACCTATAAACTCTAAAAAAATAATAAGAACAATAAGAACAAGAGAATAAAAATAAAAAGTTTCCAAACTGATTTCTCTGTGTATACAAACATGAGGTGCAGATGAATAATTCCAGTATAATAAATAACAAGAGACAGGTTAATCGAAACATCACATTTTGTTCAATAATATTGAAGAATTTGATCTAAATACACTTATAAATTTAATTTACTGCCTGATTTAAGTAAAAATGTTGACAAGTTAGAACACTGGAACTTGATATTGCCGCGCGCGCGCACGCACGAGTTTCACGCGCGCTCCTGCTTCTAACGGACCTCGATGAATAAAATAGAATTAAAATAAAGCTACAAATCTCCATTTCTCTGTAGACTTACCTTCGCTGTGCTCGTGTCGATGCTCAAAGAGACTGTCAGAAGAAAAAGTGTGCCGAACGGAAGCCGCATCTTCACTTTGGTGAGTTTTTGGACGGATTCTCCTCCTCCGTTTCGAGCAAATCTTGTAACCGAGTCCGAACTAAACGTTTGTCTTCATCTTTGTCCTAAACCTAAATGTGCCTGTTGTCGAACATGACGTCTTGTAGATGAGCCCACCACACCCCCTGTCAGGAGCGCGACCACCCATCAAACTCACGACACGACCCCGTTTAGAAGAACCATCACTTGCGTTTCAGCGTTCTGGGAGGACGTTTAGGTCTGAGGATCACAAATATCCCAAAACACAACTTCTACAGGTTGGATTTTAGGTAGCAAAACTAACTTTCCCAAACAGAGGTAAGAAACTCAACTTTCACTTTTGATGATGCTGTGACATCAAGAGTCATCTTTAAGAGTTATTTGAGACCATGACATAACACCACGAGTACTAACTTTAGTACTTCTGTGACTTTCAGGAGTATGCAGTAACAGGACACTTGGAGAGAGTTCATCTGTTGAGACGCTTGGATGGAGGGTGCCCACCATCTACAGCACTGGAACACATTAAGGTAAAGCCACGTGCACCACAAACATGCGTGTTTGCCTTTTGTGCTCATGGATGTTTACTTTCTTATGTCTTTACATTGCAGATGTTTGGCATTGTGCATTGCAGTCATTATCCTTACAGCTGAAGTAAACGCAGTAAGTGCTTTTCATTGTCTTATAATATTGTCCAAAATGTTTGTGCCAACCTCACCCACCATAAACTGGGAGCTTGGAACAAGTGGGAGGGTCCTTGAGTGTAATACAAGCTTGGCATTGGAGATTCCCTAACTTTTTAACCTTACTGTTATTTCTGTGTATGCTAAAACACTAATATGGATTTTACTATTCTGCAATGTTAGTCTTTTTTGGCTGGTTCCCAATCATGTGTTGCTGGTGGTTATAGAAACTGTTGTCCCACTGTTAGAGAATAAAGACAGCTTTAAACTGACATAAAGGTGATAAGAAAATGTGTTAGTGTGATGTTTTCATATTCACAAATTGACAATTTATGGTTATTAAGACTGCTACAATGTAATGAATGGTAGTGCTTTGGGTTGAACTGCATTACCTGTGTTCACAACTTGATCGACTTGAATTTGTCACTTAATGGGGGGGCTAGTTCGTGTACATTCATACAAGGTTTATAGTACAACAAAATAGGATTATTTAAAAGAATAACAAATCCCCTACATTAACCCCACCCTTGACCTTAACGTCACTGGCACAAAACAAGTCATTCTAAAATGAATCTTGTGATTGTGTACATTTATCCTACTTTTTAATGGATTGAGTAAAATATAGGTTCTAAAAGTTGATTTTAAATTGATATGACAGGAGTATATGCGAGTCATTTTTCATAATGGCCAGGTAACAGTTGATGGTTGGAAAAATGACACCGCTATTGTTAGTTAAGACACTGTTTCATGGCAAAATGTTAGAAATTATCCTTATTTCAATAAAGTTAAATATTTACTTAAAACTTAAAAAACTGCACCTTTAAAATGCTCCAACCAGTGCTTATTCTCTATAAAAATTAAAGTTATGTTGCTCAACACTTTTCTCTTTAACATCCTCTTTAAACATCCCAGCACTGGGTCGAAACAACTCGGCGGGTTTTAAACCAATAACTAGAATAATGCAACTAAAATAAAAAAACAATAAAAAAAACAATGGACTCCTCCCAGCACTATGATTTAAAAAAT
This sequence comes from Triplophysa yarkandensis, assembly GCA_033220385.1. NCBI lineage: Eukaryota > Metazoa > Chordata > Actinopteri > Cypriniformes > Nemacheilidae > Triplophysa > Triplophysa yarkandensis. Next base: position 17,547,191 of record CM065659.1, read on the forward strand.
AACCCAGCCATTTTTGGATTGATGTATGTTGGTTGCAGTATCTGAAAACCTGTAGATATTCATGTTAGAATACAATTATAGTTTTCTTCTACATGATAATAGAACACATCAGTTAGTAGGATCAGGACATATAGAACAGAGGGAGATTGTCTTTGAATTCAAATTCATAAAATTCTCCTAATCCTAAAATGCCGTATTGCAAGAGTAAAATGAGGCAGTGTTTTCTACACAATGCCTAAGCTATTGCAGATATTTGAAAATGTAACTTTTTACATTCTTTCTTATGAATATGCGGCTACTTAGTATTATAGACTAGCTGTAGGGTGGATTGCTTTTTTTCATTCTTGGAAAACATTTGTCCATTCCAGGAGGTAATCAATATTTCTATATCTCTAGTTTTTGCAAATAATAATAGATACCATAGATGAAGGTTTCCAAAAGAACAGTCTTAATATTTATTATAATAAAAGAGTAGTCCTTTTACACTTACATTTAGAGGATGCCGACTCAACAAACCAGTAAAGCCTGAGACCACCTTCACCATATTCTTAAGCTATTCTCTGTCACAAGGAAATGTGAAAAATGTCTTATTGGGGAACTAAACCATACTGAAAATTGGAATTATTAAACCTATTCCTATTTACCAAATCTGTATTAAAAAAGAGTAGTAGTCTGACACTTGCAAATTATAATATGAGTATAATCATATGTACATCTTTAAAGTTCGGAGCATGACTCCAGATGAAACCAATGAAGCATCAGACCTCCTGTCCTATACATTAACTGCTCTCTTGTCAAGCTGAAAGCATGTGAAATGTCTTTTTGGTTAATTAAACTGTGCTGTAATATCAGGATTGCAACACCTCGTCCTACTATGCGAATCTTAACATAAGCACATCTTTATTTTGCTGATCCACAATCTGATATGTATTACTGGCACCGCCCGCACCAGCTTTAGGTTAAAATGGGCTGAAAGTTTGCCAGACCCTGTAAATGCTAGTTTAGCTGCAAGCTTATTTTTTGCTTAGGGATCTAGCTGTTAATTCAATAAATTTTACAAATGCATCAAAGCTATACAGTTTTAGTTGTGTTATGGAAAATATATTCTTGAAAAGGCTTTTTCAAATAGAGTTGATGATGTTCATTCATGTTTTATTATGGTTTCCGAGATCTCATTCTGGGTAATTCCCCAGTATGTCCCATGGTCAGTATTTGTTGTGGCTACAAGCATTTAGCTTTCATCACATCATATACAAGCTAGCTTATGCCTCTTATCTTTATTTATGGACATTATGTAAATGGAGAATGGCCCATATATAAATCTTTGTTATGGGATTACCATAGTAAATCAAAGTAAAGCAAAAACACAGATATTTCATCTACCTGTTGAATAATAAAATAGAATATAGAAAGTCACAAGTTTGGTACTCTAATTGAGTTTTTTCCCATAATTTCCATTGATTTGATTAAGTTGAATATAAGTAGCCAAATTGTCTTAAGTCTTATCAGATGTTGTACTTCCCTGATCAAAAACTTGTGATTTAACTAAAGGCAGTGTTTGCATACGCGTGTGTGTGCATGTGCTTGTGTGTGTGTGTGTGTGTGTGTGTATGTGTGTGTGTGTGTGTGTGTGTGTGTGTGTGTGTGTGTGTGTGTGTGTGTGTGTGTGTGTGTGTGTGTGTGTGTGTGTGTGTGTGTGTGTGTGTGTGTGTGTGTGTGTGTGTGTGTGTGTGTGTGTGTTTGTGAGTGAGTGAGTGAGTGAGTGAGTGAGTGTAGTACAAGGAGTGTACTGATTTTAGATTTATGCCAACTTATTCTTAGACCAGCAGTAATTCGTCCTGCAGGGTAAAGGGCTCAGGGAATGGTCATTATAAGTGACCTCATTTAGGGGAAGACTAGAGTACATAGAGCAAAAGAATAGTTTAGTTTTATTTCAAATGTATTTGACATAGCATTGTCATGGTGGGTATTTATCTATAGTTGTCAATGAAAAGAATAAAACACAGGCCCCTAATGAGGAGTTAAAGTTTTGATCATATTGTCAGTGACTTTGCCAAAATTGGTAAGAGGCTTTAAATATAATCTATATTGGGGAGGATAAGTGGGGGCTAGTTGTTGGGACAAAATGTTGCGTACCAACACTGTAATTTGTAACATACATTTTAAAACTATATATATATACATATATATATATATATATATATATATATATATTCAAACTGCACGTGCATGTGAAAACCAGGCTGGAAGTCTAATTCTGAGAAAATGTGCAATTAAGTTTGTTTTGACCTACTTATTTCATTAAGACTTCATGATCTTACTCAGGCAACATTAAAGATATCAATGTTATATTTTCATAGATGTTCTTTACATGGTATACAATGATTTTATGCATAAAAAAGTACATCACAAAAATATTACTTCGCTGTGTTTTCTCAGACAGGGTCACATATAAAACGTGTTAAGTTCAAGACTTCTTATTCCCCTTTTAAGGGTGGTACAGCCTTTGGTGTGTTTACTGTAAATCTTCCACATTGTTGGAATGTTGCAGTGTTTCATGTGTGCACAGTTAAAGTAAATACAAATATATAGTTAATGCACTGCTTTGAACATATATATAAATCAACGTGTCTGTCCAATGAGGAGTTATATTACTGCACATTGCATGGTTACCATGTATCTTACTGTAATTCACCTTTTCCATTGGGAAAATGGTTAGAATGGTCCGGTGGAACGCTTTGGAAAAAAGTACAAAAACAAGTAGGTTGCATTTACAGACTGTTCAATGTATACACATCTTAATCAAATGTGTAGGTGTGGCCTATAGTATGATTGAAATTTTGGTAAGATCTGAATTTTGTGACAAGGTTTCTCCTGTGTTTAAAGTTTTGATAAGAAACAAAAGGGCAAAAATGTATAACATTCATTCAAATTCATGTTCAACAGTTGTCATAAGGGTTTAGTTTCATAAAGAACTAGTAATTTTCAGCACAATTTTGTATATAAAATATATCAAATGCATGCCTTTCAGCATAGTCCATATAAGGAAAGAGGAAATAGATTTGGTGGCAGCATGGCTCCTGAGGTTGTGCACGAGAATAAGAGTGCACGTGAAGTGTGTGCACTTTATAGCGATATAAATGGGTGGAACAGCACTGCACAAAAGATGGCTGTGGGTGATAAGGACAGGAAAAAAGCTGCTACATCGCTTGCCAAAATAATCTTCTTGGTCAAAAGCAAAAAACAATTGGGGGAAAATCTATTGTGTTCGGTATGAGGGAGCAAGGCAGGATGTAAAGTTGTTCCGAAGGGAAGACCTCTCGGCTGTTAGTCTTATGCTCAAGCGAAGTAGCGTCACAGGAAGACACACATTGCCCATAAAATATTTGTGATATATATGTTTTGTCACAGAGGTCTTATTTATTGTCGACCTGCACATAGGTGTACATAGTTGACTGTCTGCCATGAAATGAGGCTTCCTTAACCACACTGGAGCTGTAGTTCAGCAAATGAGTTGTAGTGTTGCCACCCATGTCCTGTGCCAAGAAACGACCCTGCTGACCTTACACTGCTTGAAGTTTGTATCTTGTTGCAGACTTCATAAGTTTAAAATCAGCACTAGAAACAAAGTATACTTTAAAATCACTTTTTTAATACAATTATTGTTAGTAATTGTTATACAATTAATAGTTTACATATATACAAAATAAAATGAAAGTATAAAAAATTGCTAATGGACAGAATATATTTTGCATTCATGGAGTTGTTGTGTTTTTATGAATGGTTCTTGAAATATAGTTTTACTGCCTTTTTTTTACAGTATTTTAAATGTCTTTTTGTTCCTGATTATTCCATGAGGATCTTCAGTGTTAAAACACAACTTATACAAGAAAAGATGATAAATATTCCCATTCAACCTAAATATTTACATTCCCGATTCTACATATTTAATTGTGTTTTTTCTGTGTATGCACACTCCAGAATCCAGAATGCTTTAACAGCTAATAAGAGAAAACATCCTTGTTTTGATAAAATCCCATGAGCCTGTCACATGTCGAATGGGGAGCATGTGGCCTTTTGACTAACTAAATGTTCCGGAGGGCTTCGGTGTTCCGGTGACTCAGAGTTTCTGCACAACAGGCCTTGCCGTATAATGTAGTTCCAAGTACACTTGTGTGGCAAGCTAATTACTTCTAGTGAATTCAGCCTCTTGTTTCTTTGGTTTGGAAGACATTTATATCCATTAGAATGACGCAATCAGGTAGAGTTGTATATAGTTAGTAATAACATTGTAGATTATCGGAAGACTTTGGGAAATACACCATTTTAGCAAAAACTGTTTTACAATATTCACTTTATTAGTCTACAGACAGGGTCAGTATAGACAATCCTGTAGCACAAACATTTATACCTCCTCTGTGAATATGTAATAATTGACTTTCTCTGCACTGATGGAGGTCTGTTAATGGTGCATGAAATTCCCTGACCGCATAACTTAAAGCGTGTAGCTTTAAGGTAAACCACGGCATGCTTCCTATGACCACATGCTGAAAGGTCTGGAGATGGGCACACAGGTAGGATACCACCGTCTGAATATACAGACAACATTAGCATGACAGGACGCAATAGCCCTTTCATTTACGTCTTTTACACCAGAAGCAAAATATAATCTACATTCTGAATCAATGGTCTGGAGCATGAAATATTCATCCTCTGCTATCTCTGACTGTGGCTCATCATGTTATTCATGTTTCTTATAGTAGCTCTCTAACTTTCATTTTGAACATTACAACATTTTCCTTGTCAGACAGTACATCCCCGTTCTCTTTATGTTCATTGTAATCTATTTGTATTTGTTGCTCTTATGTTTTGGAGACGAGCCCATTTTGAGACAGAGCTGGTCTCTGTTGCTTTCTTTCATTGTTTTCATTTCAACGGTGTAAAACATCATCTAAAGTGATAGTTTACCAAAATTTGACAACTAGGTCCCATTAACTCTTGCCATTTTAAACCTGCATGATATTTTGAGTAGTGTTGGTAAGCAACAACAGGGCTACTCGTTTACTATTTTTGGACACAAACCAGTTAAATTAATGTCTAGCACCATTACACCAACATTCTTTAAATTATCTTCTTCTGTGTTTTTTGCAATTCCTTGAAAATGTCAACCTTACCATGAAAATGACCAATGGTTTGTTGTATACTTAAAGCAAATATATCAACATTTGGCACCCATTTTTATAATAGTTTTTTATAGATTTTAGACATGAAAATAAAAATCTAGTAAATATTTAATATTCTATAAAAAGCTACACCTTGAAAATGTATTGAATAGTATTGCTGGTTTGTACATTTTAATTCACATAAATCTTAAGAAGTTTTTCATCTTCAAAAAATGGTGTCCTTTTTTGTCACATCCCTAACGCAGGTTTATTTACCTTTTTTTAAATACAAAAAGTTATCTGAAGCAATTTGTGACAGATAAAAGTACTGTCAGAAACTTAAAATAATACAAGCTCAACCTTTCATGTTCCTTGGTATTTTTATATTGGTTATGTGGTGCTTTATAGACAAGAGGGCCTGTGAACATTCTCTGTACCCTTGGAGTTTAGACAAAGACATGTGGAGACATCACATTGCTCTCTATTTTCTGGATGCGTCTTATTTCCTTTTATAGTCTGCTTGCTGCTGTAGTCATCATTTATAATCCCCCCTCTCTCTTTCTGTTGTTCTGCACGTGCAGAGCTGGTCATGTTGCTTGTTTTCAGAATACCACTTAAATTGTCCCCTTATGAGTTTGTATATAGCAGTGATCAGAGACAAAAGAATTTCTCTTTTTCCTTCTTAAGCATCTGAATTCCTTTTTTATAAGGCCCAAGTAGGTGCAAAGACAGTCTATTTAGTTACACTGAAAGTACTGTGTGGAATATCACAAAGAGCTTGTAATTGCCAACTGGCCCCAGTCAAAAGAGAGGTGAGCTTTAGACTTGGATCATTTAGGAATTCTTATAAAACAGTAATATATCTAACAACCACCTAGCAATGCCTTAACAGCTTCAAGGCCAAGGACCACTTTCAGTTTCATTAGAAAGCATCATGCGTTCTTTCAGCTGGATGTAGTTAGAGGTTGTAAAAAAGAATGGGTCTGTATTTGGATATTTATTTTTTCGGGGTGTATCTGTTCACAACAGTCATTTTCCCACACTCTAACCAGTGATATGACTCACAATGCTTGGCACTTATTCAGTGTTCTGTCTGGCTATGACTTTCAGAGTCGTAAGCTATGAAACAGTAGCGTACAGCTTACTGCCTTACAGCTTTCTACTGTCTGCTATGTTCTTTTCTTTTTTTAAGTGCATTTCCCTACAACAAATTTACCCTTTAAATTGAATTGAAATATAAATAAATTTGCACTTTCAGGCAAGTAAGTGTAAAAAAGAGACTTTCCCCCCAAATAAGGATTCTGTCATAATTTTATCGACCTCTTTTCATTTCAACCCTCTGAAGAACACAAAGAAGATATTTCTGTCATCAACATTTTTCAAAATATCTTCTGTGTTCTGCAGAAGAAAGAAAGTCACACAGGTATTGTATATAGGAAGAGGGTGATGAAAGAAAATTTGCAAAAATTGCTGATATTGTCTACCAATTTTTTTTATCTTATACACAAATGTAAGTCATTAGTATTGGGGTCAAGTATATGGGTCATGTTTTTCTTAGTGTGGTTGGTCTACTACTTTTTCTTTTTCTTTTCTTACTTTTTTCGAATAGTTTTATTATCTGTTTCAGTTTAAAACACAGGGCTCATAAATCAAATAGAAATCAATTGTATATGTCAATAAATACTTAAAAAGAGAACAAATAGACATATACACAAAAGTATGTTTGTCTACTACTAAAGCAGCTTGTAGCCTGAATTTGGCTGAGCTGTCATTCTTTTACACTGAACCTGATGGCACATCCTTATCAAGATACCCACTACACAACAGAATGCTGGTTACGATAACATCTCACCATGTATTGAATGAAAAGTTCACCCAAAATGAAAATGCAGTCATCATTGTTATCGGCATGTTATCTTTAATCGGTCTGACATTCTGTTAAACACAAAAGTATATAAGTTAATGAATATATAGCAATGTAGAGTCAATGTAGTGATTGATATGACTCACTTTAAAGCATAACATTTGGGAATGGCCTAAATGTAAGTAATTATGGAATATTCATTTTGAAATCTTCCTTTAGAACTATACTGACATATAGGATTTGTTCGTCATACAGATCTGAGTGCAATTAACACACATCAATAATCATTTATGCTGCTTGAAAAAAAACATTTTGATTATTAGATTCCTCAATCTGTAAGCCTTTACAATTCTAAGCTTGGCAGTTTTATTCATTTTTTTCCTGATATATCCCACGGTGCTCCCTCCTTCCCTTCCTCCCATCTTACTCCCTGAGTCCTCTGTCTATCCATCTCTTACGCTGCCTTTTCAATCCATCCGTAACTCCTCGAAGGATTCTGATGGAATGTTTTCTCTCCACAGTCATTCCAAATTGTTGTCAGTGCGACATCCGGAATAACCGAGTAAAAATTTCAATGTTCATGTCTTTGCATTTCTCTCTAATACATCTGTTCTGATAAAGAACAGATTTATTTAGCTGAGAAAAACTTCTCTAGTCGCAAACAGGGACTCAATCTACAATGCATTCCCATGTCTTTGGGTTAATGTCAGAACTATTATACAAAGTTTTATCAGAGAGAATTCCTCTTTTGAAATGTAGATATTGTCTTTATATCTCTGTTTATATTTTCCCTGTTTAGTAAAGCCAAATTCCCATCTCCACAGCATTTTTATATGACATTTTTCCATGAAATATGTTGGAGCGGGGACTCCCTAGCTGGACATCCCCTGTACAGTCACACAGCTGCTTACATGTAAGGTCTAATGGAATGTCCTTAGTTTCCGTCTGCGTTTCTGCTCTTTTTTCCCACAACATATTCAGTATGTCAGATGACAGAGACCAGCCGTCTTGACTCTCAGTTTATAAAATATTCAGGTATTGCCTCTCTCTTCAATGTGCTTTGAAAAAATAGTTCACTCAAAATCAAAGTTCCCTAATCATTTTTTACTACCCCAACACATTGTTTTAAAATCCTTAGACTTTTGAATAAATTACTTATATCTTAAGAGTTATATTTTGTATATTTTTGGTTAAAAATATGATTAATCTTTAAAGATGAGCTTGATAACTAACGTTTGCTAACTAAAGGGCTTGCTTTCTGCGATCCTAAGCTTCTGTAGGCTTTCGGTCGAGGAACCAGTGTGGCACCAACTTCTGGGCCTACAAAAATACGTCATCTGTGTCCACTAAGGAAGCCCAAGTGTCTGCCGGTCATGCATGGGTGTTGTGGGTGCTTGCCAGGAAAGAAATTACTATGCCGTTGCTTAGTTCTTTGCATTGGCATTTAATATGTTGCAGTGCAGGCTTTAGATAAGCAAAAGTAAGTGGTGCTTGTCTTAGACAAATGATGTTCAACAGCTGCGGTGCAATGTAGGAAAATGCTAAACACGTGAGCATCGCACTAATTTCAATAAGCATTAGCATCTGTTGATGTGTGTTGGATGTCTGCGAATGTTAACAGTAAACATTGGTCTCAATCAGGTAAATAAACCTAGTGTACGGGTTTGCTTTATGCACTTCAGATGAAGTCCATACAGCGGTTTTGAACATCCTGTGCTTACACGTGAGGTCTGAGTTCTGCTAGATGTCTGGTTTCAAGATCACTCTCCATGCAAATTCATAACAAAGACTTGTCTCCATTTGTGTGTCTTTTTATGTTCATTTTTTATGTGCGTGCTTTAGCTGAATGTTAGTTACCTGGCTCTTGTTCTTTGGATTTGTCTAGAATAGGTCAACTCAATACAAATAGTGGTTCTAGACATAACAGACTTTCATAGGCCTTACCAGACTTTGGTGTGTGTTCTGTATGTTTTTTTACAGTGTTCATGTTACTCAGTGCTCACCCATAGGGGCTGTCTATACGTCACCCACGTTTTACCCAGCGTCCTCTGCTTCCGGTCTTTGTGCTGGGGTCGATGGGATGCTGGTGCTCTGTCTCAGCAGAGAAAAGTCCTCTGAACTCCAGATAAGAGGGGATGATAAAGATCAGCATCAAAGGAACTGAATGAACCTCTTTTGAATAAGAGATCACTGTCTCTTTTGTGCCCTTGCATTTGGGTGCTTGACGTCATTGGGTCCTGCAGTGTCACATGCTATACTTCCACTAAAACTATTTTCAGCAGCATTTACTGCAAATGTTTTCCTCATGAAACCCGGTTTGGGTATCCACTGGGATTGTACGTCACAAGAATGTTATACAAAGAAGAATGTTGGTTAAAGGCACCCTTTTACTTGTTTAGGATTTGTGTTCAAATAATAGATGTGAATGGATACTTCTACTGTGAACTTTCTTCAACATATCTTGGTTTGTGTTCGGTGGTAGAAAGAAAGTCATAAAGGTTTGAAACTACGTCTTTTTACATAGCTTAGACAAGTCCCCTCCTCTCATACGTGTAATCTTCATCTATTTTCTACATTAAAAGATTCCTCATGAATGCAAACCAGTATTGGGGTAACAGAAGTTGTTCGCAAAAAGCACCAAAATTCATTTTTCCATTCATAATTGTTGTGTATGTGTGGTTAATTCCCTTAACATAGTATCATGCACTAGAACATATGTGTATCAGCAGGATGTCACGGTCAGATGCAGAAGACACTCATAAAGCATGCTGGTATTCTGCACTTAAAGCCCAGCTGCTATCCACACTCCCTCAGACATGTGAAACGGGATGGCCTAAACTCCCACTGACCTATATGACCGACATATGCACATATACACACACAGGTCACATTCCTCTCTCATCTCAACTCATATAAAGTCTTTTAATTGGCAGGTGGCACGGCTTCCTCCTCCAGTCTGTCAGACTTCAAGTTGAGTTTACTCCTTAAAGATGTCTTGGGGATTTTGAAACTCTGCTGAGTAACCAAACACTCAAGCTTCATTTGCAAATTAAACAGGCATGTGAAGAATTTTCATGCAGACTGATGTTTAATGTATGCCCCTTTAACACAATACACAATAATAGAGTATCTCTGAGCATAAAATTGCATTTCCCACACTGTGCCAACACGGTTACCCATGTCCATATCTTTAGATTCTTTTCAAATCTGGTTCCCTTTTCTCTAGTTCTGAGTCCTCTCTATGATATGACCTGGTCAACGAAGGCAAAAATGCCCCTAAAATACGTGTATATATTCAAAATAAGTTAAATGCTGAAAGAAGTATTCCCCCTATTCGCGTGGCTCATTTCTTTTGCTCCAATCATTTTATTTGCTTAACACAAAAATTATGGCATAGTCTACACACCATCCTGTAAATCTATAATTGAACTTTGTAGAAATTATCACCATTTTTAGGGAACATTAGTGGCCTTAATCAGACAACACTGCTTTGTTTATAACACTGCTGTCCCCTTAATTATGGTGCATAATGTCAAAAAAGGGAACAAATGAAGAAATTATTTAATATATAAGGAGGAATGCAGAGAAATTGGAGAGCAAAAATGTAAATTGTGGTGGAAATGCTGGTGCTTCAAAGGGAAGTTTGTCTGCGATTCACATGCCCATATAATGATGCTGTTGTTGAATAACAGCTTTATCCATCGGCAGAATACTAAATAAAAGCTAAGAACAAAGATGTTGTTGTATGACATCTGCTATGAGCAATTTTGTCTTTGATGTTACAGCAATCAAGAATCAAAACCAGTCTGTGTTGTTGCCCAGCATATGCTTTGGCACATTGAGCTGAAGTGCTTATGTGGGTGATGTGACTTGCTGTTAACGCTTTTGAACCTATAGACATTTCATATCAAACTGTAAATGTATAATTAATAACTAAAAGCAAAGAAGATAGTTGTTCCATCCTCCTGTCCCCTTTCCCAGCAGATCGACAAGCACACGAGTGCACTGTAAGGTGAAAGGTCCCCAGCAGAGGGCAAAAGGCAGTGCCCATGAAGCTTTTAAGTAATGTGAGATTGTTGAATGTTGTTGGGTCAGTGTCCAGGTTTGGGGTGTGTAAAAGCAATATTCAGTTACAAACTTGTCCTTTTGATGAATTTAATAATCACATAAACCACAGGCTTAAGGCTAACTGAATTTAAAGCCACTTCACTGGCATGTGTAGGTACTAAATATCAGCTTTAATCTTTATGCACAGCTCGGAAAATTGGTTAGAGGTGAGAAGCATTTTCCCCTTTAATAGTTTAAGGTCAACTGTGTGATAATGTCTACCTTAGGATAAAAAAATTTTTTTACCAAAGGTTTTATTATGTCAATAGCCAAAACTATCTTTAAGTTTTATGTTTCTTTCTTTGTTTTATACAAAACCTATGAATAGACTGATATTTTTCTGATGATTAGACTCTGTCAGACAGGGTAAGGTAAAATATAAGGAGATGGTTAAGTGTATCGGTAACAAAAACATTCTTGTGGAATATTGTTTTTTAAAAGTAATTCTCTTAAATTTGTTAGATTGTTTGCTGTGGTTCTAGTTGTCCCACACCTGTGCATACATGTCTCTGTTGTGCTTACCCCAAATAAAATCTTTTATTAAATGTTTGTAACACATTTTAAGAGGAAGATAGATAGTATTTATTTTAAAACTGTTAACCACCCGAAGTTTTTGCAGTGCTCACCGAGAACCCTGATTTTCTCTAAATCAACTCTAAAAACCCCTTTCTACATCATTTCAGTTTGTTTATATGAGGTGCATCAAACCTTGTAACAATATCTGAATGTTTGCTGCTCATTTGTTATTTTTCCAGATTAACATTTAGTCCATCTGCTGTTTTATAATTTAGTGATCAAACATCCAAAAACTTAGGGAAAACACACTTGTTTTTGTTGCATTGGTTTTGTTTGGAATATTTTTCACACTGATTCCATTCTGTGGTGTAGCATCTGGATCTGGTCTTTTCCAGACACCTGCTGTAGAAGTGTGCCAGAACTGGAAGATACTTGGTGTTGAAATGGCTTTGGGAATTACGGCTGCATGGTAAACCACAGACAGTTATGACTATTGTCCATTAGCAACAGAATGACTCATATTGTCATCTACAACAGATGCAAACACTGGCGTCCATACATGGATGTTTCTGTCGCTTTATTGTGGTTTACACTAATAGTCTAAGTCTTTTTTGCCATGTGCCCACACAGATATGTAAACACACAGTGCTTAAGTCATCACTATGTCATCACATTGTCTGATAAACACTTTAAGGGGTTACAGTTTGTATGACTAGAGACATGCATCATACACATCCAGGATTATTTTCAGAATAGTCAATCCAAAAGAGTGATTGTGATATATCCAAAGCATTTGAGTGTCTATTTTTCCTTCAATTTTCATTATTATCTTCCATTTGTAAATCTGAATCTGTTGTTGAATTAACATTTGTCAAGTTTAGACATTGCCTTTTTTGTCCAGACACCTGTCTTTTTCATTCTAAGGAAGAAAAGTAAATAATCTGTTTAAATGTGTATTTTCAGACAGGTCTAGATGGTTTAATACACCAAGTAAGAAATCTAATTTTAAAAGTTGAGAAAAATTATAAATACCTAACAATAAAATTATGTTGAATTCATTCATTGCATCATAATTTATAATGTGATTTAAAATTCAATTATGAAAAGCTTGGCTGCTTAAAACATTGGTGTCATTTAGTGTAATATTAGATGAATGCAGACTGTTTCTGGCTAATCTGAGTCAGGGCTTTGGAATGAAGTATCTTCCTTCCAACTGTTATTTAAGGATCCTTAAATGTTTCAGAATGAATAAGCCCTATTGAATGCTCAGCTTTACCCTACAAAACAACAAGGCTCAACGGGCTTCGAAATATGCACTATGAATATATCTGACAGCGACACATATATGCCAGCAACACATTTACAGTTTGTTTAAACCTGGTTTCATCTTGTCAAAGGAAAACTGGCCTCTGACAAGAAAATGTTGGCCCCCCAACTGAGCCTGGTTTTTCCAAAGGTTCGTTCTCGATTCTGTCACCGATGTAGTTCAACCGCTTTGAGGCAAATTATTTTGTTTAACGCGTAATGTTAGTACAGGTCACTTTGACTTTGAATTTGTTTAAGCTTTATTATAATAAAGCTTTTGAGGTTCAGGACCCTTGACCCCCAACAGATGAACATGCATGATGTTCAAGCATATTTTCATTGGTTTACTCTATGGTTTGTCCATCACTTTGGAAGCATTATACATTGCAGCTTTCCTCTTTGGACAGACTACAAACAGACTAAGCAGATTGTGAATAAGTGGAACTGCATATGTTTCGTTATGTTCCCAACATTTTCTTGTTTTGAGCCTTTTAGCCTTTGACTTGCAAATATTTCCTTTATATGTGTGCATTGGTTATTCAGTTTCATTGTTCATTGTTTTCTTTGTTTGACCAAAATATGGGTCAAGTTCAATCTATGTTGAAATGTGTTCCCTGGGAAAAGGCTTTTTGTACTCTCAAATCATTACTCTAACAGTTGCGCTACAGCAATTCTAATATACCATGGAGTTTAACCCAAAACAGCGTCAGGGTTAGTTTCTATTCGGTCCGTTATGTATTATGGGTCTGAAGATGTTCTTTTAAGGTTAGTTTTCAATGTCAATGTCACCCTTATTTAGGTTGCACTTTAGACAAAATACATTGCATCGAAGCAGCTGAACAGCATTGGTTAGTAAAACAGTGTCCATAATGCAAATGATAGATAAAGGCATTTCATTATTAAATTTGGGGGAGTAATCTCTGTTTAGATTAAATAGTGTATTTGCATTCATTTTCAATTCGTTGATGTCATCTCTGTTCATAGTGTCTGTGCGATCATTTTAAATCAAGTCAATGATATCTCTGTAAACAAAGTGACCCCAACTAAGCAAGCCAGAGGAGAAATCAGGCTCAGTTGTGGGGCCAGTTCTCCTCTGACCAGACGAAACCAGCAGTTCAAGTCCAGGCTGCAACAGTATGGAAAATAAACATCTGTTTGCTGTGGTCTTATCCCAATGATCATAAGAGGCAAGGTCTTCACAGGGGATAAGTATCCGGGGTGTTTTTGTCCTGGTGTTCAGTCTGTTAGGAACATTATCTCGGATGTTTCTGGTCCCTACAGTAACTGTTCTGTGCTGTGTTTATTGTTCTCTATTTGTTTGTCTTGTTTTGGTTCTTGTTTGGCTTTAGACACAGCCGATGGCCTTAGAGGCTTTCATCTGACCTTCCTCTAAGGCTGAAGAGACTTCACATCTGTCATTTGGACTTTAAACAGTTCTTGCTCAAGTATATTCATTCTTTTTTGGAAAAGACATCAACTTCTTCCCATGTGATAGAGAATATTTGTTAAAACTTGTAACTGCCAAGTGGAATCATTTTTTGTTGCTGTTTCTTATAATCAGAGTGTCTTTTTAAATGTTTTTAATGAGAATAGTCTGAATATACAGTATAGATTCACAAAAGTGAAACTAAACACATAAATGTGTGAATGATTTAAAAATGCAGACAAGCATTTAGAAAATGTACAGGCCCTCTGAGGTGAAAATAAAGTTTCCCCCCCACCAAGAAAAGCTTTACATTAAAAATTGTTCAACAAGTTTACAAAACAATGTAGATCAGCAGTTTGAGGCGTAAATATTCAACAACAGCAGGTAGATTCCGTCAAACATAATCACTGCACTGTTGTGTCAGCTCTCAGTTTCACTTTACGTTTTAGGAGATTTTAGAATGTATATCTTCATGAACTTAAAGAGGGGGTATCATGCTGTTTTGTGCTTTATGACTTATTCAGACTGTTAACATGTTGATTTCTCATTGATCACAATGATTGTCTAGTTTCACTTTTGCTTCAGTAAGATTGATTGAGAGTATTTATCTAAACATTCATTAGATGTTCTCACATTTATGAGTGCATGAAAAAAATAAATTATATAATTTTATCTGCATTATTTCTGTACTCTTTGTGCAGTAAAAGTTATAGATAACTAATCATGCTTCATATGTATCTATGAAAAGAGATAGATAGCAAGTGTAGGAAATAGTAAATAACAGTGTGATGTGATCATTTCACCCCTTCAGCAGAACACATGTGTAAATGGAACTTAATTTAATCGACTTCTTTGTTCCAACATTTGGAATGTTAAACCATTACCAGCAGTTTTATATAAATAGAATGTATTATAGATATATTTTAGGAGCCTGTTTGTTTTGTTGATACCTTATACTTTTGTTTAGTGTTTGTGTGGCTCTCAAGACTACATCTCCTATAGCTAAAAGTGTTGTGAATGTTTTAATTAAATAGCGTTGTTGTTGTTGTTGTTGTTGTTGTTGTTGTTGTTGTTGTTGTTGTTGTTGTTGTTGTTGTTGTTGTTGTTGTTAATGTTAAGACCATATAACCCACCCCTAAAGCAGACATTCAAGCTACCTTAACCCTTAAGAAAAATATATTTATTGAAGTATATAAAAGTGTGCTATAAGTAAACTTGTTTTAAACTTAAAGTGGGAAAGTATACCAGAAGGTGGACGATTTAGTTCCAATCACTATTAGTAAACTAACAAGTACACTACTAGTACATTGATTTAAATACTTTCTAAATAAAGTATTTTTACCTCTACTTAACCTTTACTTAAGTAAACAGATATGAACTACAAGTATACTTCTTTTCCATAAGGGAAGGCAGGAAAAAATGATTATCAAAACTGAGCTGTTCTGTGTTTTATTAATCATATTTAATCATTAACATCAGACCTCCAGTGGCAAACCTGATGACAAAACTTTCCTGACACGTTTACTGTGACGGGAACAAACATATGCGAATCAGGTGATCATTGGTTCAGGCTTTGATGGAAAATGTTTTTCCAGGTAGCGATGAAAGGGGTCATATTTGTGGGAAAAGCGTGGGGTGGAACAGGATAGAAAACAATACACCTCTCATCATCTGCTGTGATCATCAAGTATTTAGCAATGAGCAGAAACTGGCAGGTCATTGTTTAATTATGTTGCCATGATTTTAATGCTGCTGTTTAGTCCTTTATCATTCCCACATTATGTTAAACAATACCTGTACTTTCCTCTGGACCCACTGTACAAGTTGTTTTAGACCACAAGCTATAACTTGTGGTCACCGATGTTGGTTTTTCGAGGATCTAAGAGTGGATTTAAGTTCTAATGTGTAATTTTTTAAGGATCTATTGACGAAAAACAATATAATATATATAACTATGTCTTTGTATCTAACAAGTGTTTATTTCTCACAAAAAGAAATTCTGAGCTCTGCTGTAAAATATTTGAGAGGAAGGAAATTCTTCTTAGAGGATCATAAATCACTGTCCATAAATGAGGTCTCAGTAAAAGAATTTATTGTGACTTACGATAGGAGCCTCAATGTGGCCTTTGTCTGTCATTTCCCTAACATCTCATATCAGACAAATTAGACACATTTCAAATGCACAAAAGAGAAAACCACCAAATGGTATATTCTGTGTGTATTAAAGTAGTGACAGTTCAGTGGTCAGTAAAATCGGTGTGTAGGTTTGAAAGGTGGTGCTGCCGTCATGGAATGAAGTCCTCCCCACAAAGAGATTTAT
Organism: Triplophysa yarkandensis; assembly: GCA_033220385.1. Classification (NCBI taxonomy): domain Eukaryota; kingdom Metazoa; phylum Chordata; class Actinopteri; order Cypriniformes; family Nemacheilidae; genus Triplophysa; species Triplophysa yarkandensis. The sequence goes on from CM065659.1 coordinate 17,563,891, forward strand.
TCACAAATATGTAATGTATTCATTAGCTCAGTAATATTTATTTACTGGGTTCTAGGAATTTCCTAAATGAATTACTTCCAGACATTAATCTACAACTTGATGTTATGGTGGAATGCCTACAGTTACAATTGTGTGGTCAAACAAAAGTCACATAGAGAGGCATTACTGTAAGTTATGGATTTTATAGTTGGATGTCCAACAATCTTAACGATGTCACAGATAAATTAGTGTAGGCCATTCTTTGTGTCCTTCTTTAAAACTAGTCTTACATTATTTTCTTTACTGTAGTGTATATGACTGATTTCCATTTGTTATGGTTAAAAGTCATGGTTTTGGGTAAACACAAGTGCGTACAGAAACATTCATTTACATTTTACAACACACATATTTAATTGTCATACCACATTCTAAATGTTCCCCAACAATAGAGAAATTATCATTGTTATGTGTTGTGATTAAAGGGCACGGTTTGACCATGCACTGCTGCAAAACATCTAATGCGTCTTGAATGTGACATCAACAATGTTATGTCTTATTATTTACAGGGTTGAAATTATTCCCATATATACGTCGTCTTACCTTCTTCCTGTTCTCTTCCTTTTTTATTTTTAGGGAGTTAAGAAGTATGACGGACCATGTGGAGGAAGAGACTGCAGTGGCGGATGTCAGTGTTATCCCGAGAAGGGTGCAAGGGTGAGTCTGTAGACATTCTGTCATATTATAAACAATGATACAATGAAAGTCTCACAACTGAGGGAGTCCTGATACAACGCTTAATTTTAAGTTACTCTGATACTTTTTTAATGATTTGGAGATCTAAGTATCTTGATTTATTTCCACATTATTAGTTTGCTCCATTATTATACAAAATGATTATTTGTAAGTGAATGTTCAGAGGTGAGTTATTGTATTCGGTGATGTGATTTTAAAGTCTTAAGCACCTTTTTCACATCACTAGGTTTCCAATAGTTTAGAGGGTCAGAGTTTTCATTATCAGTGGATAAAAATATTTGTTGAACTATGTAAGAGCATATCTGATATTAATTTTGATCTACTACACCAAAGGTGTCTGTCTAGGCACTTGCTGTGGAGACCTTAACAAGCTGCAAAGGAGTTGTATAGTAGACAAAGGGGGCGCTCTTGAGCACCAATCAGATTTAACATGACAAATGGGACACACTAGAGTCCTGTGGACAGACATTTGCAAGCAATGGACAGTGCTTATCCACTAGACAGCAAATTAACATTAATGTGCTGTTTTGGACAAAGCCACCATTATCACTTGGACACCAATGATGTGTACAGCTGTTAGTGGCGTTGACAGCTGTGAATATCATTGGACTTCGAATTAACAGCAAGTGGACCGACTCATACAAGTGTGCTTTAATAACTTTCTTTTTATGTATGTGGGTTTAAATATGTGGACATGAATGGGAGTGATAACCTAGGTGGTACATGGTTATTACAACATGAACATGGCAACTGACACGTTATGTGTCCTCCTGTTTTTTTTCTACTTAAAAAGGTCAAATGTATAAAAGGGTTCTGGAATTAAAGCAACCGTTATATTATTTCTGAAGAGTGGCATTTGCTGAACAGTATGTAACTAGACAAGACATAGTCTGTTTATTCACCAAATCGCTGACCTTTCTCATCTGTAGCGAAAGGAAAGGTCTGTAGGGAGGGTGGGGGAGAGAGGAAATACATTCCTTAGCAAAAAAGTCAGGATATGAAGGACCTTGTGAGTATAGCCTGAGATGTCCGTTTAGTTGTCTTTTTCCTGCACTATACAGTGGCAGGAAAGTGCTACGATTGTTCTATGAAACCACATTGTACGTGCCAAGCCGGCTGTGGGTATATATTCCCCATTCCAACAAACATTACAACTTAGAAGGAAAGGAATAGCAGATGAACACTCCCTGTTGGTATTTCTGACCCATTTGACAAAGACAAAAATGTCATTAATCAGGTTTTCTTACACTTAAGATTTTTTACCTTTTGCAAGTGAGTCATACTGTAAATGCAGATACACAGCTATATTAACATTATTTACATTATTTTCGACTCCAAATACGCAGCTTTGACAAGCAATTTTCATTATTAATGAAATCTCTTGTTTTAGTTGACATTGTTTCTTCTTAATTTAGCCAAACATATACATTTCCACCCCCTAATGTCGTTAGTTTAATATTTGTGAATGATGTTTATAATAAAAAGATCCTCACAGATGTTTGGACACAGTTCACATCTCCCACAGGGTGCGCTGGGATTTTCGATTGCTCATCTTTGACATGTGAGATCAGCGGACACATAAGTTTAAATATCTCAGAATCGATATATGTGACGTACATGTATAGAGTAATTGTTAATATTGAACTCTTACATTTTTTTATTAACCCTGTTAAAACATTTAGCATGGTCTATATTGTAAATATACAAAATACAAGTATTCACTGAGGTGTTTGTTTCAAATAAATCCTGCAAGATCATCAGATGAACTCAAACCTGGGACATTATCTTGTTTATCAAAATTATGAATATCAAATTTGAGCCATCAGTGACCTTGGCAAAAGTAGATAATCTGTTTTCCCATGGCTTATATTCTGTCAAACAACAAATAATGTTTATAGCTTTTCATATGGGACTTTTAACATAAATGTGAATTTATAGGAAATTCAAAAATATTTCAACACTGAATAATAGTTTTAACAAATTATTTGACTAATTGCGACTGCACGTACAAATGCTAACAAGCAACAAATTAAGGAAGCTGTCAATGGGGCATTACACTTTCAAAAACCCTTATACTAAAACATTTCATTCGGGGCCAAATGTATACATATCTATTTCTAAATGTAAAATATTCCGATGGTTTTAAATGTTGGGAGTCAGAACATCCTTTTGCTCTAACAAACACCAATGAATGTTGCACACTGATACACCCTTCAAAGCTGGAATTTAGTTTGCTGGTTTTCCTTTTCTATCTTTCAGCAACCAAGCCAGACAAAACAATTTTACTGTATAACTGAGAGTTTTAAAGTTGAGGGTCATTTAATAAAGATAACTATTTTAGAAGATAACATAATGCAATAGTGCCCAGCAGCCAAAATATCCCATATCAGCATACTACTCGCGGAAGTTGAGAACTGCCTGAAAAGATAAAAAGTGTTATACAGTTTAGCCAGAACAGCAAGAAATAAAGTAATTGTAAATAAAAAAAAACACTGCAGTATTTTAACATCAATATAAAGAAGTATTACATTGAGAAACACACAGAAGGAAGTGATGCATGCAAGTTTACACAATGTCAACCATCAGATCAAATTTGTCTCTTTGTATTTATTATGGTGGGAAAGAGACACATTCCTCTTACCTGTCTTTAATATTCAAAGGTCTCTAAAAATGGATATCCAAGTAAATATGGTGTGTATCTTGAAACTCTTTAAATAGACTGTTTTGTGCTTATGTAAGAGGATGCAGTTGAATCTCCTGAATCTTCAAGAGGAAAAACCACGGGAACTGATTGGCCTTTTAACCAGATTTAACCCACACCATGTTGCTTTTATCATGGTAACAACCATTTATTACCGACTTTACTATAGATGCTTTGTGATAGGCAGAACTCAGGAAATTATCTTCCATTTCTATGAGCATAAACTTGTTTTGTAGGAAAAAAATAAACACACCCTAACAATTACAGATTCTTTCAGAATACTTGTCGTGACGACAAGAAACCCGTTTTGTTTAGATGTATTGAGTTTTTGCATCTTTGGTGGCATTTTATTAGTTTCCTGTGCGGATCTGTGTAATGGAAGTTTCCTTTTTACCCGAACGCCTGCTGTTCATATTTCCAACATCTTTATATCTTCATGTGTCATTACTGAAAGAAACTCTTTTTCTCTTCCTCTGGCGTAGTTGTGTCTTTTAAATATGACCCCTTCCATCTTCCAGTCTGCCTGTGCCTTTTCCATAACTGACTGTGACTTCTCTTAAGACTCTTGCAAAACACTGCATGTATTTTAGATTTAAAGAGCATACATATAAAGACAAGAAGAGCTTTGTGAGCAGAGCGAAGCAGACGAAACAAGTAGGCTTAGAGAGATTTCTATTCTTATGGCGCCTATTGGGGGATTTGGGCGGGTGGTATTTGGGCATTCCAAACATCAGTAGATTATTCTCATGGGCAGTTTAGAGTTGACCCAACATTTGAGAGACTTTAATCCTGTGCCGGTAGTTGCTTGTGGGCCAATACACAGCATTCAATAGCATTTCCATTTTTTCTGATAATTGTTTTTATTAATGATTCTTCTAGACATTAAAAATGAAACTCTTATACTGGAAAAGGAACTTTGCTGCATGTAAAATTGTATTACTTTAAAAAGTTAGTTCATCACATTTTTGTACAGTCATGTAGCTTAATTGAATCAATAATTTTTTTTTGTTTTGTTAATATATATATTAACAAAACAAAACAAAAAAACAAACAAAAAAAAATATAAATATATATATATATGTATACATTATTATAGACATCAAATACTGCTAAAAACAAGTTAATGTTTACCTGACTCGGGAAGTAGTATTTACAATATGATAACTTTTCATTGTTACAGTTACTACAGTATCTAAATAGCTAATGACATTTACAGAAGTCTAGTTAAACACTTTTTTTTTGCCGTTTCAGGTAACTTTGGTCTATTTAGGCTACAGTACGTGATAAAAGTGTATGCCTGTTTTACTAAGGCCCCTAGCCTTTTATATGTCAGTCACAACACAGAAATTACATCAGCGGTTTTCACTCAATTGGCAGTCTAAACAATGATCTTAAAGTAATCACTAAGAGTGACTTCAAAAGAAACGGAAAGACGAAAATTGATGAGTTTTGACGGATGTATAAAGCATGTGTCTGCTTTCACAGACAGGTGTATAAGACTCACTGTAGTCACCTGTTCTGAATCAGTTACAGTCGGTGAGTCTTAACTTTATAAATCTTGTATCTGTAAGTGTTTAGAAGATGGCAGAAAGATTTCGATCTGTCGGCTCTGGGTCTGAGATTCCCTTTTTTGACACACCTACCGACAGGAAGTAATTCTTAAAAATTTCTAGCTTTACCTTAATCTTTGCAATCTAAGTCATAAAATATATACAATTACATATATAATAAATATAAATAGTCAGATCCAGATACATGTTAATGAAGCCAAGATAAAGAAACCATTGTCTGTGTCTGCCATATCTCATAATCTAAACAGTCTATCAGTTTAGTCATTCAGTGACATCATTCTGTAGTTAATACAATCAGATCATGTTATGGTCTGCCTCCACCAAGAGTAACAGTTCCCATACGTTTCTAAAACACACCCTGAACTCTAACACATGGCCTCGCTCACACACTGCTTTCGTATGGACTTACATATGTCATACTGTACATACATGTCACATTGATAGTGCTACATAATGATAAACAGACGATGGGATGTTCACCGCATGCATTTCAAAGAACTGTTCTAACAGACACACCAAAAAAGGAGATTGTTGTACGACATCAATATGCCGCTCAGTTTTAAGGCCACATAAAAGGCATCAGGGATTTTTGCCATTAAGAGACATTTTGTGATAATATTCAGCTGCAAAACAAAATGTAAAAAAAATACAATGGAGATTTTTTTTTATTTCAGGTTAATCTTTAACATTTGTTTGGTGTTAAGTTGGTTTTCTTTATTTGAAACCTGTCAGATAAGTAAAGGCCTATTTAAAGTAAGTCTAGTACAACTAAACAACATGAATAGAAAATATCTTTAGTTTTAGTTGAATCACAAATATTTAAACAAGTTCATTGTAATACAATATGTGTTAAGGATCCTGTCAAATCCTTCCTCGTCCCTCAGAGTGCTTTTAATGCTCAACATTTTTCTCAAGCCAGCTTGCTGATAACACTGGCACTTTCTTACAACTACAAATTTCGCAGCGGAAGGAATGATTTGACAGTCTAATCCATTATGGTTTAGTCTGGTTGCCAAATGCATCCTTTCTCCCAAATGTCTATTGTATGCAAAGATTCCTTCTTTGGACTGAACCACGGAGCCAAGCAAATGGTATTCAGCTCAACCACATTTGGGTCTCTGCCCTGGTTGACCAGTTGGTCTGCTGATGAGAAATGTTTAGGCCACAGCTGGGACTGGAATGATGGCAAGTTCCTTTGTGACAAAGATTTTGGATAGTGCAACATTCAAAGTTTTATTTATTCATTAAAATAATTTATAAGGAACTGTACATGTGGTATCTATCATATTGTATTAGATCTTATTGTAAATCTGTAAAGAATAAAAACAATGTTACCCAGCTTACAATAACATACTCAATTTAATAATCGTGAAAACATTAAGTGCATTTGTTATTACAGTAATATCTTTAGGCTCTGTCTTTTATATAGATGTCTGTACGTTAAAAGAGGGTCTACATAATTATGGATTTCTGGTTAAAGTGGTTGAAAATCTTTTAACTGTTTATACACAGTTCCCCAGGCTCATGCTCACTTATATCACAGCTGTATCCTGTCTGCACTTACTGTATATTCTGACCCACACAGGGCTCATTCCTGTAGGAAACAGTACAGGTGTCTGGATCCAAACACCTCTTCAAATTCTGGGGGCCCAGCGAGGTCTCCTTAACCAGGGATACACTTGCATACATGAATTACATGCACGGTCACATGCACAAACCAACACACACTCACATGCACGCTAGTGGAAAGCTGTTTACACTTGCATCTGGAAAACAAAATGAACAAATCAGTTTTCTTCCAAGAATGCTTCACACATTTGTTTTCTTCCTCTCATTAATCTCTCACCCAAGACCAGGGTGTTTTCTTGCTGCTCGGTTTATTGCAGTGTCTTTCTTGTACTTGCTGTTTTATCTGGACTGATACATCACCTTTTGGGAAAATTGGCACTTGGATTTTATATTTCTTACAGATTACAAATATAGCAAGAAAATTACCAAATGATACTTAAAACCTTTTTTATACTTGACAACTGTTAGTCATGGGCCAGCAACAAAAATATGTGTCTGAGCCAGTTCTGCCAAATCTAAACAATTTAAAATATAATAAACACAAGGTTCCAGCATAGCAGATATGTGCTGAAAACGTCCTCTGATCTTATACCAATTATCAGAGTGTCAAAAGAAGAGTTTTTATTCTATAATCACAGAATTTAAGAAGGATGGTCACTTACTTTCTCTGACCTACAGCTTCCAAGTTTCTCCTTGTCTAGACACACGCTAAAGTTGCATGTTGGTTCTTTCATAAGTTCTTTCTTTCTGTGCCCGCTGCTTGACTCAAAGACGTCCCAATAAGATGTTGATTTAAAGACCAGGTATCACAGAAACAGTAAGCCATCTAATTTAGTTGTGTTTTTAGTTGGTTTTAAGTGCTACTTTAAAAAAAATATTTTATCTGGCTCAGTAAATGGGACAAAAATACTATTATATATATAAAACATTAAATATGTTTTAGACTAATTTCATAAAATCCAACAGAGAATTTCTCTAAAATTTGCATATATTTTTTACGTTTATATTTACCAATTAAAAACAGTATATTTCAAAGCTTTAAAATGTACTCTTGTTTAGTGTTAATGGTTTCAGATTGAGTATATTTAGAGTTTAGACACCTCTGACACTGACACATAAAGAGTGTTCCCTAAACAAAACCGTTAGATATAAATTGTTGGATAAAAAAATGACATAATTACAAAAATTACTTTGTTTTAATATGTTTGTTTTAAGCACAACTTAACCGTCAAAATACTTTTTGGAGCCACTGCAACTGCAAATGTTTTGTTTAAATACAGTTGAAGACAAGGGTGACACTCAACATATTGACATTATCAGACACTCACTTTATGCCTCTATCTAGCTCTGCACCATCCTGTTTAGATTCCGGTCTTCCTTTTGGGATATATCTGTTTCTAAACCAACAGTCTGAACCATGGCAACAGCTCCAGCCCTTTAGCCTAGTGAGCAACAAAGTAAATATTCAAGGGGAAAAAAATCAAGAGGACCTACGAGAAAGGGGTTAGGGTGTATGTGCTGCATCTGCGTAGGAGAAGCCCCAGAGCCTCACGTGTATTTCCCAAGGACCGGAGATATTTCATTGTGAAGATAAGTCATAGACTAAATAAAATGAGCTCCAAGGGGAGGTTTAATGAACTGCAACCTTCAACTGGGCCAAAGGTCTCCAAATATACCTCAAAGAAGAGGATTTGATCTCCATGATGCAACTGTTGTTTTTAGCATAGTATAATAAATTATCCATATGGCAGGAATACATGTATGGTTGTTATGCCTGTTAGAGTTTGACTAATGGATTTAAAAAAATTTGGATTCCAAACACAGTGTTTTTTGCCAATAGAAAAGCTGTTTCTGGATGTGTTATTCTGCCATTGTTTAAGGTTGTATATATAACACAAGTTGTTTAATAAAAACGTATGAAGATACAAAGTATTTGTGACCCTGCCTATAAAAAACCCAGCTGAAATCATTTTGAATGATTTGCCATTTTCCTAAATAAAATTATGCTCCATACTGTAAAGATCATTTTAAGAAATTATGATCTTGATATATTTAATATTGACTAAGTAAGGTCATGTTAAAGTTTGAAATTATTGTGAAATTAATGGCTGAAATTAAACTTTGATGCTGGTTATTTAAGTTATTTGGTCATTTTCCTGGTTTTCACAGGCAGTGTCATGTTTATTTTACCAGAAAAATAATCAAATTTGCATATATATGTATCTTAGAAGCTGAGATGTAAACTAAAAATTGTAGATATAATAAGGCAGGAATTATTTCAAAAGATGGCCAAAGTTTCAAGGAATAAATTATTGACCTTACACCCTTGGCCTGATGCTCCAAGCTGTATCAAAACCAAAACCAGAAGGATTTTTCCATTCTCAAAGCACGTTGACTGCTCATGGTTTAAGAATGTTTATTTGTTTGATAGTGGGTAGAAGTTACTTTTAGTAATATTCCCATAGTTTTCTTCCTAAATGCTCCCAATGGGGATTAAATGATCAACATCGTTTAAATTTATAGTCTTTGTGCATGCCAGACATTAAAAATGTAAGCAAGGTTTTCATCACTGGCTTAATACTTAGATAATACAGGAAAAAATACATTGACCCTCTTAAACACACATAAACATCGTCGATGAAATGTGTAAATGTAGAGCACTTTGTGCATTGTGATTTTCTTTTCAGCAGAAGGTCGTGGGAAGAGTTTTCATGAAGGGTGTTTAAACCCAGAGAGAATTCAATATACTATATATGGCTCTTAGGGGTGTATCATTCCCTTCAGATGGTGGCATGACAGCATTGATGCCTACACGCTCACGCACGCATGCAAACACACACACACACACACACACACACACACACACACACACACACACACACACACACACACACACACACACACACACACACACACACATAAATGCACATTCAGGTCTGGACTTCCTCATATTCCACGACTTCTACTTGCTCTCCTTCTCTCTGTGTATGTATCTCTCTATCCCACTCTCTTGCCTACACTGTCTTTGTTTCTGTGTGTTTATTGGCACCCATTAGTGGTTGTCAAAAGAATGAAGCTCACATTTACCTTTTAAAGCCAAAGACAGGGATCTGGGAAGAACTCCGGTACCTCTCTGTATAGCTTGCTTTATAGTCAGACAGAGGTCAAATCAAAACTACATTTGACATTTGCTTTACCCTTTTAATCATGCTGAAATATGTCTACCCTTATCCAAAATGTCCAACCTGAATACTGGGCTATGTTTGTTAAGTTACTCAGACAGACAGATTGTGCCTGCAAATATGAACTGATTTTGGCATTACAAAAATACATCTAGAGATATTTCACCACACTGCTTGGTACAGATTTTTTCTTATTTCTAACTGATTTGTTTATTACATTTACAGTTCATTCATAACAGCTGTTTATAGGGCAGTGATGGGAAACAGTGATAGTTATTTCTAAATATAAAACATCTATTTCTAGATAAAAACATGTTTTTATTGGAAGGTGTTGATTTACTATTTTTTTACATTACTTGTCTATGATTAATAATTAATACATAATGTGACAGGAATATAAATTCAATTAAATAAAAAACCGCATTATCAATGTTAAGAAACTATCACCCTGGCATGAAATACTTGTACTCCTTTTTTAAGTTAGTATACATAGTTGATACCGAGACAAGACTAAAAACACCATAGAATAGTCTTGAGACTGATCTTGAGTACTACAAACTAGTGACACCCTCAAAGAGGTGCTCAACCAAAAAGGAAATAAACTGTTCCTGTCGTTTTATGTCGTCGCTTTACTCAGGTGGTTAAATATTCTTCTTCCAATTGAACTTCTGCTCAATGAAAACAAAAATTATAGGGAAGACTGCACATAACTGATCCCAGCCCTGCTGGGCCCTGCGCACCTGCTCCAGCGACTCATGTTGAGCACAGAATAATGATGTCACATGTAATCACATGTAGGGTAGTATATTTATTTTTGTTGAAGTCAATGTTCTTCATGTCGTGCCTTAGAGAATATGTTAAAAAAAAGAAAATGAAGATCAACATCTTCACATTCGCTCATTCACTTGTAATGAACATAAATTACCTTCTTGTTTTTAGTAACACCTAATATTGTCTTGGCATGTTGTTCAGTATTTCCCTTTATCCAAAAGTTACTGAATAGGATACATTATATATATGCCCATCTCTAACCAATGGTAGAGATTTGTTATATAAAAATGACAGAGGTACTTAATGTATAGTGGACAAAGAATTTTATCTGAATTAAGCTTTTTTGACATCTCAGTTGAAGGCTGGTTGAAACTTTGAAGAATAAGTCTTCTGACAGAGCTGATAGTCAAGTGCCTATACACAAACACACGCTCGCACGCACGCACGCACGCACACAGATTCATGAATCATTCTCACTTAACACCTTCGTCACTCAGCTCATCTGTATGTGTTTGTTTGTGTCTGCGGTGAGGAGAGTGGGTGGGTGGTGATGTAATGGTCTGGCAGTTCTTGTCACGGTATCAAAATTAAATTGGGACACTCAGGTACAAGTTAAACACAGTTGAAGTCATCTTTGAGAAACTCTTCTCTTTCAAAGCCATTTGGGACATGAACATGTTGGGGTGCGGGTGTGTGGAAAATGTTTTTAAAGGCCCACCTCATGACTAATAACATCCAGAGCTTGGACCTCACTACTGCTGGAATTGTGCAGTGGAATATAATATTAAACCCTCATTCAAGCAGGTGGGAAACTTGGAATTGTCATGTATTGCTGAAAAATCCCATCCATTTGGATTGGATGTTGAAAACTTGTTTGGCAGACAAGCTACACATTATACATGAATCAGATTCTTAAGAAGTGTCTTAAGGGGCAGTTTCAGCATCTTGGCGATTTAGACCCAGGTTTTTTTTCCGATAAATACAAAGTAGGATAAAGTATTCTAAGAACAGTTGCATAACTTTTTTCCTTTAATTCCAGTACAGTAGTGACTTTAACAGTTCATCTCCAAAATACAGATAGTCAATACTTTATTGTTATGGTATGCTTTTGTTATTTGTGAGGTTTTAGGGCCATGGTCATTATCAACTTCTACTGGAGATATGTATGATGGCCGAGACGTGCAAAACAATCGCATAGAAACATACTTTCTCATGGTAGGTAATGGACATTGTGAATATTTTGATTGAAAGGTGTTTTCTCCTATCAGCATCCACTTCTCTGGTCACACAAAATACCTACCTATAAAAATTACTGTGATTTGTCGTTGTGTTTTCTGACTTGTTGTTTTGTTTTGTTTTCTGTCTTGCATTTGTGGATTTCGACTTGCTGTTTGATTTACGAAGTTGTTGATGTGTTTTATGATTTTCCTGTTTTGCTTTCAGATTTGACATTGCGTTTTTGGATTTGTAATATGGCTTTCTAATTTGTTATAAGTGATCAGAGTTATCATTTTGTTTTGCAATTCTTGGCAAAACTAGATCTGTAATAATTCTTGGTGGAAACATTAAACGAGAACGATTTTGACAAGTAAAAGAAATAAATATCACCATAAAAGAATAAGAAAACTCTGTGATACAAACTCTGTTTAGCCAAGGCTGTTTGATTCCCAACATTCTTCAAAATACCTTCTTTTGTGTTCCGCAGAAGAAACAAAGTCATACAGGTTTAAAATGATGTGAGGTATGAACAAAATAACAATAGCATCTTTATTTTAGCTGAACTATAATTTAAAGGGCATTCCAAAAAATAGCATACAAAAGTCCTCATGCTCAGGCATTTGCATCCTGTATGAACTCTCCAGAGCTCTTCCTGTTGAGTCACTCTCTTAGATTAGAGCTACTGTTTTGACTTCAACAGTTAGAGAAGCATCAACACGTGACTGTGAGCTCATGTGTTCGAACTGCTGTTCCTGCTACTTTAATTGAGACATTACTTATTAAACAAAGCAGACCACCTCCATCCACTTGATCACAATTGTTTAGCACAGGAAGAATGTAGACTGTTATATTTAACTTTTAGCAAGCTCATGGAATTTTGATCAGGTATTTTTATATAGGTGTTCTATTATTCTGTCCTTATATGGATTTGGGAAGACTACTGGTTCTCTTTATCTGAAACTAATCAGATCCCATAGCCCAGAAAATGACAAGTTTTAAAGTACAATGTTCTTGGTGTCTAAATTACATGTATTTTATGCCGTCTTTACAGTATGTTTAAAGATTTAAGGGATCCTTTTGTTATGCATCCTGCCTAGCTATAGACATGAATACACACACAGCTCCGCCTTGTCTGTCCTGGCCGATGAGGTAATAGAGGCGATGAAGAGACACTTAACATTTCAATGAGGCTGTCTTGTCACACACACAGGGAAACAATAAAATAAGTACGTTGACAAAACAACATGATAAGTGCAGGCTGCACTGAATTCGTGAAATCCACCAGGACCCAGCAGATAATGAAACCAGGAATTTAAACAAAGTTATCTCAGATGCTTGTGCTGTACGAGAGGGGCCTATAAAATGGAAGAATGGCAAAACAAAGCACGGGAGATTTATCGAGGAAGTGATGGTGTGAGGCAGAGGGTACGGTGACAGAAACAGGAAATGACCTAAATGAATAGTTTTAAAGCTTTACTCTGAACTGGAGATCCCTGGGAGAGTGTTACCCTCACCTGGCATTCCCAAGAGCTTTGATTGACTTAAATTAATGGGTAATCACTCATTTCCTTCTCACATAAATGAACACTTGGGGCAATGTCTGTTAGCATTTTTCTAAATGCATTACGAAGCAATCAGTCCCCCTCTCCCCTTTCTTCGGTTCTGAGTTTTTGGACTTGTTTTAATACTTTTGTAATTTTGTTAATCCTGATAAAGGCTAAGAAGGACATAAGGTTGCACTTTAGACATGTTATCTATAAGTAAGGTACCCCTGCTCTTCTGTACCAACTTTCTTCAAAATATCTTACTTTGTGTTCTGCGGAAAAAAGAAAGTTAAACAGGTTTTAATTTAAAAGAGGATGAGTAGAAGGTGAAAAATTACAAAAGAGCGAATAAACAATGTTATAATCTTATTTTAGATAGACCTTTCACTTTAAGAGAAGTAGGATTTGGTTTTTGTTCATTAAACTTTTTCTTTTTATCATTCCTGTTTCAGTCATGCCACTCACTACCCATTAAGATCAAGTCTGGTAAGATTGGAATGGACAGTAGAGAGAAGGCAATCAGTGAAGTTAAATTATGGTTTTAGGCAGGTTTATCTGCACAATGATGCCAGATGATAAAAAGATGAACAAATGGTTTAGAGATTCTCACCCCTGTGCAGAGTTCATCTGAGCAATAGAATTCATCTCTTTGTGTTTATGCAGGTGCATTGAAGACTACAGCTGTGAATCTTCATCTTTACATACTTAGCAAACATGCACACATTCCCTCTAATCTGTGATAGATAGGATCTAAGCCAAAAAACTTCCCATCTGAGTGCATATGCTGTTCAGTGTGCCGGGAATTTTAAGCAGATATAGGGATGTTAGATTGTCAGTGTGTTTGCCTGTTTTTCATCATGCACCAATCAGTTCAATGCATGGACTATGGGAGTATATTTCACTTTCAATGTAAAGAATTAAAAAATAAAGTGGCTTGCTGCAAGTGGAAAAATGTGAGCTCCTTTTTAGGCAATAAAACGTTTTATACATAAAGAACACCCTTTTTAATGAGAAAAAAAATCTATATTAATATCTTATTTTGTGCTCTGGGAATTAATTGGATGTTGGAAGTCTGGAGCCTAGCCATTGGACAGTTCATATATTCCCATTCTAAGTCTGAGATGGACGATTGTTTTGTTTTGTAAAAAATTGCTTTAAAAATATGAACCGTATATATAAAATTATTTAAAAGGTACACTAAAGTGTCCCTTTAAAAGTTGTCCATTTTGACTTCATGTTGACTTGTCCAATTTTATTGCAAATCAATATTTTATTTAAGCTTGCTGAGTTGTGATGAATTGTAGGATGTTGGTTCTCAGGCTGGCTTACTCCTGTATTGCAGATCAAAAATGTGGGTCAAGAAATCTTGAAGACCCATGGGTTTCCACAGGATGTGGAAAGGCCAGTGAAGGATTGCAATGGTCACTGTTGACAGTCCTGGGAATCAAATACATATTTTAAGCATATAACCTTGTCTTATTCTGTATCTTATCCTCAACTCAAAACTATCTTTGATTTCATAATGTAACATTTTTCTTCATACCATAGAGCTCATGACTCCACACACATGACAAGCTGTTGACTCTGTTTTGTTTCATCTAAAAAATGTACACATATTTTCTGGATGTATGATAAAGAGGATGCAAAAGTCATTACCAGCTGACATGCAATTAAAATGAAAATTTAGTTATACTTACTGAATGTGTATTTATATTTTTTCTATGGAATAATATCTGTACAGTAATTCAGCACTGAGGAGAAATGGTCAATGTTTTACTCTCAGACATACAGTATTTAATGTGCAGGTTAAAATATCACTTGTCTAATGTCTCTGTTCGATTAAGTTTATCATTTAAAAACAACATCGACAGTATTTGAATAACTCTATCCGGCAAGATTTTTTCCAGGCCCTTAAATCATTCGTCATGCTCAATTTCCGTTGAAATAAGGAGCTCAATGAGATGAGATATTTACTGTAAATTTCCAATAATTTTTAAAGATATCAGTTTATTAATACTAGATTGTTCCTATAATTTCAAAATCTTTTATTCCTAGAAGCATTTTTCTTTCGTCACCCATACTCCGGGAAACATGTACTTTCTTTTGTTTTCTTTGACTGCTGAGTTATACACGCCTTAATCATGTACATCTGTATTTCCATTACAATGAAGAAATTGTAGTTGCCAGAAAGTAATGCAAACATTGAACTGAATTCAGGCGTTACCCTCTACACCAAAAGCAAAAATAAGAGATTTTTATGTCTGAATAATATCCTAGATTGTCTCTGATATCATTTCATATCTGTCGTTATACACAGCTCATCATTAATCAATTAGTGTCTTTATCATTTAACCAGCATGCCATTAAATCTGAAGTGTAGTTTAATGCACATCCAAAGTGTACGAATGGCGTGCAGTATGAATATTCTTTCATCATAAAAGCGTGTATCCTCCATCTTTGACAGGGTCTCAGATCTGATGCGTTCAGGGTGGATTAAAGGCAGGGGTTTGAAGTGTACACGAGACAGCAGGGCGTCTGTTTATCAATGCAACCAATCTGAATATATCAGGAGTTTGTTTAATGTTCTGCTCTAAATCATCACAAACCTGCATACACACACAAACACGATTCTTACCAAAATAAGACCTGTTTCTAATGATAAGTATAAAAATCCAAATGACTACCATAGTAAAAAAATGCAGTCAGGTCCCCCAGACACAGTATTTTCATGCTGGTATATGATATTTTTCTACCATGTTAAGCAATGGTGCCCCAGATATCTTAGAAGCTAACATTCTTACCAATATCTTCCTTTGTGTTCAACCAAACAAAGACATTTTCATCAGGTTTGGAGCCTTGAATCTTTGAGTAAGTAAATCATGTTAGAATTGTCATTTTTAACTGAACTTTCCCTTTACGAGTATAAAGGATTAAGTTAAAGGAGTTATTAAAATTAAAACTCTGTTTTCATTTAAATTTTAAATCTTTACGCATTTCTTCAGAACAGAAAAGAAGATATTTTGAAGAAAGTAGGGAAAGACAAAACCAGACCATGTCAATAAGCCAACATTCCTCATAATATGTTCTTAAGTTACCTGTAAAGGAAAGAAGGTCCCACAGGTTCAAAATGACTCATGAGTTAATGAGAAAATATTAACAGAATTTTCATTTTGGGTTGAACTCTCCTTTCAAAGCTACATAGGCAGATTTCGAGCAACTGGATCACACATGTAAATTTGGTCTCTGAGTCGAT
The DNA here is from genome assembly GCA_033220385.1 of Triplophysa yarkandensis. NCBI lineage: Eukaryota > Metazoa > Chordata > Actinopteri > Cypriniformes > Nemacheilidae > Triplophysa > Triplophysa yarkandensis. The sequence goes on from CM065659.1 coordinate 17,580,432, forward strand.
TCTCATTGTTTTAAAAGCATAAAAAAATTTCTTTTTTTGTTAAGAAGTTAAAGAAAAATGGAAAAACGGCACTGTATAATAATCTCCTGAAACCCTGTTTTTGAGCACATCCAGTCTGTCCAAGTTTATGCATCACTGCTAAGCGGACGGATCCACAGATATGAGGGACAGACTCCAAAACAAACACATTCGTTGCTATGACACTTCTGTGATTAAAAAGTAACATAAAGTACAACATGTGAAAATGTGTAAAGATGATGTATACATAGGATATATGTTGGGTGATTATTTGTTTTTTTATAAATGTGTCAGTTTATTCATTTATTCAGATTAAAATCTCACTTGAATTAGGTCTGATAGGGTATTGGATAGTAAATTACAGGAACAACAAAAAGTCAAAGTGTGTCTTGTGTCATGTTGAACACTAGAGAGAGCTATGGACCTTTAACATGTCTGATAAGAGATTGCCACCTAGTGTTTCAATTATATTTCCAAATCAAATAGACTGTAAATTCTCTCTCTTCTTTTGTTAATTATCTATTTCAGACTCAAAAATTTAAAAATGTAAAAATACATAAAGGTAACACCTTTGGTTAGCACTAGAAAAAAATCTAAAATACTATAATCTACTAAATAATTCACTAGAAATTAATATTGTTATTTTCTGTCTGCAGGGTTTTCCCGGTCCCCTTGGTCCCCAGGGCCCTACCGGCCCACAAGGCCGCCAAGGAGACCCTGGTCTCCAGGGCCCTAAAGGAGAGAAAGGTGACTATGGCAAAGGAGGCGCCATGGGTCCCAAAGGAAGTGTAGTAAGTCAACCTCTATGCAAGGGATTTTGCATAGATAATCTGTATTGTATGAATTGCTTTTTTTTATTGTTTTAGATGCCCAAATGACCATTTGAAAATGGTGCAGGCATAGATATGTCTGGAGCAATTAATAATAGAAATTATAAAGACCAATGTTGATGAATGTCTTTTGGAAATCAATATCAAGTCAAATAAAAGAAACACTACAGAAAATTGTAAAGCTTTTATAGCTCATAAACAAACTATTCTGTGTGTTTGTGTGATTTTAGGGAATGCAAGGTGTTCCAGGGTTTGATGGAGCAGATGGCATTCCTGTAAGTATACAAATATTTTTGTTTGGATTTTTTTCAAATAGAGTTTGTTCAGTTATTATGGTGTTGGAATCTTGTACACAAAGTAAAGGAACAAGCCACGAGGGGTCACACTACTTCTTATGTATGTACTGAATTCAAAATGTAATGTTATATTGATTTTTTTATATTTAAGTATATTTAGATGTATTAATGTTATAATGGTTTTCATGGCAATCCCAAACTTTTCCATTAAGTGCCACGAAAGCTTAAACAGTAGTTATTAAAAATAATAATCATTTTGAACAACTATGTGAAGCACTTCAATACCAAACAAAATGTATAACAGCATGGATCATCTTCTGATGTAGAAAGCTTGTCTATAGTTTTCTGTCTTAAAAGTAAAAGTTGTAAAAGGGTCTCTTTTAAGTGTTTTCCAAAAGAACCATTTCAATCTTATATTTCAAAGAAAACTTGATGGCTCTAACGGCTGTAATTCAACAAATATATATATATATATATATATATATATATATATATATATATATATATATATATATATATATATATATATATATATATATATATATATAGGAGTTTCATTTTCAATGAGATGTGGATTTTGGAATCGCCCTTCATGAGTCATCATGGATCATTTAAACATGATGCTCCTCTGAATACTTCTCAGGGACATCCAGGCCAACCTGGAGCTCGTGGAAGACCTGGAGCTGATGGCTGCAATGGAACACATGGTGTATCTGGAACACCAGGATTTCCAGGAATAGATGGCAAACCTGGATTCCAAGTAAGTTTATGCATCATCATAATTTTTATTGAGACATCATACGGAATGAAAATTATACAAAACTATTTTACCCACAGTATTTTTTCACAACTCTATATTTTTATCACTTTCTCACCTTTGTCTACTTATCTCTGTTTTTTTATTGTAGGGTGGGCCTGGGTTCAAGGGGGAGAGGGGGGACCCCTTGGATGTGTGGATTTATATGGAGAGATTCAGGGTAAGAAGCATCAGAAAACCTTTCTATATGATCTAAAGTTCAACTCCAAAAGATAAAAAAACACTTAACAAATCAGTGAAAGGTGATCATAAAATAGGTGATGTTCTATTTTCAAGACTATGTTCATCAAGCAATCATAAACAACATTAATATTGATGGGAAATTTAAGGAATAGTAAAGGATTAAATGATTGTAACATTACAGGGAGATCCAGGACAACCAGGCTACCAAGGAATTGCTGTAAGTTTAAGAGTTTCTTTTTGAGTCCTCCATCATAATGGGTTGAAACAAGATTGTGAGGAAATGATAAATCCAATTTGATTTTACTACAGGGACCTGATGGTAACCAGGGTGGAAGAGGTCCACCAGGATACGGAGGTGTTATGGTAAGTAAATGTTATGTACAACCAATTTCATTATTTCAAACCTACCATTTGTTAACTCAACCATGTATTGTCTTACATTAGGGTCCTCCTGGTTTTCAAGGAATAAAAGGACAAAAGGTAAAAAAACAGCTTTGTAAGAACATAGAACTATACCAGAAGAATTCAATCAAATCTGTCTGTGCCAAAAATGTTACATTCACAGATTAAAAGTTTAGATCTAGTTCACTTGTTGTTGCTTCAAGTTCTTTTCTATTTGTCTGGTACTTGATCAATTCTGTTCTGACTTGATAGCTTACCAAACAATGAAAAGCCTGGCATCATTTGACATTTCAAACCTTTGCAGCTTTCATTCTTCTGCAAAATGCAAAAGACCATTTTTTTAAATAAGCATCCTCTGGTGAAAATATATATATATGTGTGTGTGTTTTGTTGCTACAGGGTGAAAGCACTAGAATAATTAAAGGAGTCAGAGGAGAGCAGGTAATTTCTCATCAAATATAATGTTTTTTGTTTTCTGGACTGGGTTAAGCAGACTGCATTTCATATAATATGCTTATATTAGGGTGATGTTGGAGAACCAGGTCCACCAGGATTTTACCCACACACTCGTCCACCCCTCACCGATTTTCAGGTAAAAAAGATTACCTTTGTAAATGAAACGTTGCAATATAACCAACGTAAGAATAGTTTGTTTCTGAATGCCAGAAAATTGCCTTTTTCTTCTTTTTTAATTCATGAAAACAGGGTCAGAAAGGCCATAAAGGTTTCAAAGGTGAACCAGGATCTTTGGTATGTGACATTTACATTTTTGACCTTTATAATAAAAGAATGGGGAGATCTTACTGGGTGGACCTGTTTTAAAGCGGATTTGGGATAATTTGCATGCTAATTTTATTTTATATTTTGTTGTAACAGGAATATTTCTTCACCAGAGGAGAGGATGGTATTGTAGGGATTCCAGGGCCACGGGTATGAAACCCTTTAAACGCTATTTCTTTTTGTGTTGCACTTGAAGACGTTGTCATGGACTGACACTTAAAGGCAAATGTTTTTTTTACAGAAATATATATTAGGAATGATATGGCTGGAGACTTGTTCATTGATGTGATTGTTTGAAGATTGATTGATTGATATTTTTTTGAAAAGTTTGAAAACATAAACACAATTTTCATTTCAACACTTTAACATAGTTTGTATGTTTTCATACAACTGTATATGACTTTTTTATTTGCTAAATATTTTTTTGTTTATTAAACAGTTTTAAAAATAATTAAAATTGTTATTTATTTCAGGGACCCGGAGGATCCAATGGATTGCCAGGGCCCAGGGTAAAACAAATTTCTAATACTGCAGTGTATCATTTGTGTTTATTTTGAGCTTTTCTTACCTTTCTTGAGCTTTCCCTCTGTGCAGGGTGATGCTGGACGACCAGGTGTCTCAGGAGGCAAAGGCCAGAAGGTTACAAATGATGTCAATGTTCAATGAAATTCTTTTGTTAAAATTTACAATCTAGATAAAATGCCTTATCAATTTTTAACAGGGAGAAGGAGGTGAACCTGGAGAGGCGGCAAATTCATTTGACGAAAGTCTAGGTAGAAAAAAACTACATTTTAAGTAAATTTCCAGGATAAACCTTCATTTATTATGAAATCTCTGTTGCTTAATCACTTTTTATGCTACATCTAATTTTGTTATATCACATTATACTCAGTTTTCTTTTATATACTCCTCATGTTTCTCTTATTGTCTTGGCCATATAGTCGGTCCTCCGGGACCTCAAGGAGAGCGTGGTTTAATAGGGAATCGGGGTGGTAAGGGTGAGAAAGGACAACAAGGTTTACCCGGTCCCCCTGCTTCTGAACAAGCAGGTAAGAAGTACTTTATCTAATAATCACAATTCTGCACTTTGTTTTGTCCAATAGAAAGTAAGAAATGTATCAGTGTTAAAATCAATTTTTTCCATTTTGTTTAAATTAGGTGTTTAACATTTTATGATAATAATGCTTGTTTGTCCATAGTGGTTCGCTGGGGTCCAGAAGGACCGAAGGGTCAAAAGGGATTTAAAGGTGAAGCTGGAGAAAGTGGTGATCCTGCCACACTGCCTGGACCAAGGGGTTCGGATGGACTTCCCGGGCCCAGTGGACCACCGGGACGCAAAGGATCGTGTAAGTGTGATGATAAAGTTTATTGTAGAAGCCTGAAAAGGCATGGATCACAAACAAAACCTAAATCATAAGAATAAGATAAACAGTAGCAAAAATTTAGACATGTGAAATGCAATTATTTGTAATTTATAGGGATTTGTGCTAAAAATATTAAATATTTAAAAATAAAATGTTTCTGATAAAACATTTTGACAACCCTTTAAATATTTACAAGACTTGTTAACATAGTTTATTTCTGATATGATATATATTAAGTACATGGGTGCATGACCTAGTGACCACACTTGATGACTGTCAACATGATTTGTTGTAGTGGAAGACTTTTTCAGAGGTCCAGAAGGACCACGTGGACGTCCAGGAAATGCTGGAAAAAAGGGGCCAAAGGGTAAGATCAATACTGGCCAAGTGATGATTAATGCAGTAAGTTGCAAGGCCTAGAAATTGGTGCCAAATTTCAAAACAAGTCAATGTCATGTTGTGTTTTATTTTTTAGAGCAGAGAAGACTTGTTCTTTCTTTGCTAGAAAGTTAGCCGGATATTGTCGGACTTTGCTAACGCTGCTGTTTTTATCATTGGTTCAGGTGATCATGGTTTGTGTGAATGCAGCATACAATCCACCCCTGGCATTCAAGGCCCTCCTGGCGAGCCTGGTGATGATGGCATGGTAGGCGAGTGGGGTCAGCAAGGTGATCAGGGAGATCCTGGACCAAGGGGCATCAATGGTGTACCAGTAAGTAGATATGTCATCGTTTATACAGTGGTAAAATTATCAGAATGTTGGCTTTAGTCCTTCAGTACAGTTTACACGTTTTTGACTCAACCTATTATTGCAGCTGAAGTATTGACACATCAAAGCCTAGAACTCAATTATAAGATGACCCTACCTTTTCAGATATATTTTTATGAAAGAAAAAAAACTTTATTACATTCAAATCAAATGTTACATTTTTACAGGGGTTTCCAGGTGCTCCTGGAGTACCTGGACCTAAAGGGGCAAAGGGAAACCTGAAAGTAGCTACAGTGAAAGGTCCTAAAATCTCAAATTTGATTGTAATTACCATAAAAAGAATACATTTTTAAAGTTTCTTATTTTACACATGTATGTGATTTGTAGGATTACCTGGTGACACGGGGGACCCAGGTATCAGCGGTTACCCAGGAGAGCCTGGCAGACCAGGACAACTTGGAAGAGATGGTGCTCCTGGCCCGCAAGGAGCTCTTGTGAGTCTCACATAGCACACCTGTCAAATTCATTGTTGTAATCTTTAGAAATGTTTTGATGCCAGTTAAATGAATCCAAATGGTAAAACCCAATGTTTGCATAATAATATTTCATCAGGGAGAAGGTCCAATAGGTGAACCCGGGGAGAAGGGCTTTCCAGGTTGGCCAGGCTCCCCAGGACCAAGAGGTCTTTTAGGGGAAAATGGTCAAGTTCTTGGAGCGAGTAAAGGTGTGAGGGGTCCTCCTGGGGATGAAGGCAAAATTGGTGTGGATGGACGTCCGGGTTTGCCTGGTGAATCAGGTGTGGAAATAAATCTCAATCTCTTTTACATTTTGCGACATACTTTACATAACCCTGCATTATGTTGTCTCATTAGCCTGTTTGTAAATTTTTCTTATACATGTTTTGTAGGAGACTGCAGCTCAAGTGGAGGAGAGCAGTGGAATACTGCAGGTACTGTAACTAGATTGGTGAAAGCTTAGATTAAGTTTCAAAAACATTTGTTTTGGATTTGAAGTCAAACATTTGTATGCATTTGCAATGCAGCCAAATTATTTCATATTCTGTCGTTAGATTGTATCGGAGATCCTGAACTACCTGGAGAAATAGGAGAGCCTGGTCTTCCAGGGTTGGCTGGATTTCCTGGTAATAGGATGGCATATTTGATATTTTCTGCAAAAAACTCTTTATATTTGTTGTTTGTGTTTACTTTGTTTAAATTACATTATCATATTCCTGTGCTCTAGGGGTTCCGGGGATAAAAGGATCCCCTGGTCTTCCTGGAGAACCTGGAGTCAAAGGAGTGCGAGGTGAACTGGGAAGAGGAGGTCCTCCTGGACCAATGGGTAAGCACTGGAACAATTAGTTTATTTAATACATTTTTTGTTATCTATACATATAGGCTGTGCCTATCAATCAACCTTTCTCACCTCTGAAAATATAATATTGGCAACTCAGGTTTCATAGGACCACGTGGCGATTTGGGACTCCCTGGCTTCGAAGGTCAAGAAGGAACCCCTGGGCCAACTGGTAAAACAGGTTTAGATGGTGCTTTTGGGGAAAAGGGTGAACATGGTGAAGTTTTAGGAGCATCTTCTGGAGCACCTGGAGACCCAGGACTCCCAGGACAAAGGGGTGTCATTGGTCTTCCCGGAGATCCAGGCTTAAAAGGACACTCAGGCAAGAATGGACCTTTCATGGTCACTTGGCACGATTAATTTAAACCCCACAGATCTCACAAAACATCAATTTAAAAACTAGTTTCAAAACTAAATAATTTTCTTTAATCTTCATGAAGCACACTAAAGCATGCATTGACAAACAGGTATGGAGGGAATGCCTGGGATAATCGGCCGCAAAGGTGAAACTGGCCCTCAAGGTCTTACAGGAGAGATTGGAAGGCCAGGACCCACAGGAACATTTGGATATCCTGGGCAGCCTGGTAGAACAGGACCACCTGGACCATTCGGAAACATCGGACCACCAGGTAACAAAATAAACAGCAATAAAATAAATGTTTCATTACAATTTGGGCCTTGAAGATTATGAGATATATACACTCTCGCAGAGGTATTCAAATTTTTCACTAGTATCTGTTATATATCTTCTTATAGGTCTGAGTGGAGAAAGGGGAGATCAGGGTGACCCTGGTCCCTCTGGAATCCAGGGATATAAGGGTGCCATTGGAGATCCCGGAAATGCTGGTGTGCCAGGAAACATTGGGCTACCTGGAGATCCCGGGCAACCAGGGACACCTGGTTTCAGTGGCCTCTTGGGGCTTAAAGGTGTTGTTCCTTTACTGAACGTCTCCACATGGTTTAAAACAGATTTCAATACTACAATTAAGTTTTTGAGGATCTTAGTAAAACACGTATTAAATTTGGTACAATGGACCTGAACAGTTACCCAACTTGGCCCCTTTTTTGCCTCGATCCTAACAACTTTTTTAAAAGATCAGCCATTTTGGATTTTATGTGAGCGTTTGTACATTTGCATATGTTGAGCTGCATAAACTGCCCAAGAGAACTCCTGATATACGTACCTTTATGGCAAAGCAGGGAACATAAGATTTCTCATATCTTCTGGATCCATTATGTAATGCTTACTTTAAAGGTTCCAGTCTTTTAAGTTTTTGCAGCTTAGATTGTGTTTACAGTGTGCAAAATAAGGTGTGTTGATGTTTCGCATGTAAAAAACGTATTTTTCACACTGTTTACTAATCTCTGTACCGTTTTTTTTACTGTCATAAAAACAGACAAGATCCTTGTTCTGAGGAAGTCCCTCCTTCAGAAATACGTAACGATTTTTGATTGTGTCAGTAGTTCCTGTGTTGTTATTTGACAACAAAGTTAGCGAATGTTGACCGGAAAGATCACACCTCTTACGAAGAGATGCATGCGCTCAGTGTTAAACATGTCTTTAATGTTTTCGCTTTGACCCAGAATCAGACCTGGAAAACATTGATGAAGAGGATAGAACAATGATTTGCGTGGTTGCAGCTAAACTTTACACTGGTTGAAAAGTAAACAATAGATATAATCAACAAATAATTTAAACTGATCATTACAAACACCAGCAATTAATGGTGTCCAGTTGAATTACTGAAGTTTTTCATCTGATTAGTTTCAATACCCATCTAGTTGACAAAGCTTAACAGCGTTGCCCTTTGTGTAATAAGTTACAGAACCTGTTAAAAATACTAACTTTAAAAACTAAACTACACTTACCGGTTGTGCTCCATAAACAATGCCTTCCCCAGACAAAGAGGAAACTGATCCATATTTCAGAATAATCTTAGTGTAAAAACTAACATTAACTAATAAGATTGAGATGCACGTAGTTTTACATGTGGATTATAATTTTCGGGAGTTAAAAAAACTAAAATGTAATGCTTGATCTGAAAATAACAGAGTTTCGATGACATGACAACCAACAAACACACAAATACAACTCTCTTCTCTGCGGGTGTGCAACAACACCACAACCTTTTTTGTGTGTTCCTGTGGACGTTAAACTTTGATAGTGACGTCACCGAAGAAGTAGAGGGATGTAATCTAAACCGGACGTTTTTTGTAGGCGCTTTCTGTTAAATAAAATATATCGCTTGGCATTGAACATTGAGCTTAATAATTTTACAAATATTACTTATACTTTTACAACAATATTATATACTAATTAAACTTTTAAACATGGAATCATGAAGAAAGGTATATTTATATATATAAGTCTATTTTAAAGTATAGCTCAACACCACTTGAACGCTTTAGCCCATAATTTAATGGAAACTCTCATCCCACAATTTGTGAATATATTTCATGTTACTACAAAATCAAAGTGTTCAATGACATTCATTGAATAGCAGCCCTAAAGTGTGTTTTTTGCATTTCTTTTTTTGAAACCACCAAGGTGAAAAAGGGGGTGAGGGCATGGAAGGCTTCCATGGAAAGGATGGTGAAAAGGGTCCAAAAGGGGATGGTGGACTAAAAGGAGAAATAGGCCTTGTTGGTGAAAAAGGAATTCCTGGCTTCCAAGGTCCAAAAGGTCAAAAAGGTGAGGAGAGCAAATTTGTCAGAGAAACGCAACATCAAATATGTAAAATGTGACTAATGACCACAGTGCGACCATGTGGTGAGGTTCCTTAACTAGCATAGATGCATTGAAATTAATTTTCTTTGTAATAATAATAATAATTATTATCCTCGAGACGTCCAATTGAAGAGAAAGAGCCCCTTATAACAATTCTCCAGAAGCTTAAAGCAATGGTGGACAGCATGCAATGCACAGGGAAAAACAAGGATTAAAGTTAACACAGCCAGAAAATTCGACCTCTTTCAGCAAAAATAATTCACAGGGGTGAAGAACACTCAATTGAAGAGGGAAAACGCTATGGCCAACGGCCTTATGATAGCCACCCCTGTCGTAGTCTTTTGGGAAAAGCCTGGGGGTAGAAGACAAAATCCACGCATCCAACATGAAGTAAAGAAACCAATAATTGCCAATGACCCAGGCAACGAGATGGCTGGGCATCCAAGCACATGGCAAGCTATCAAAAGAGAGCCATGTACTCAAAAAAGAAAAACAGAAGACAGAACAGACACAAGACAGGTGGTGCCAGACCAGAGACCTGACATTTAGGTTTATTTAATAAAATAATTATAACTATATGGTACAAGAAATACAGTTCCTTTAAAATGATTCTTTATCTTATGTAAAAAGTGGGTCGCATGTCCTTCTGAAAATGTATATCTTATTTGGTGATATTTTAGATGCAAATGTTGATCAACACAGCCATGAACATTGGTTATGAACTAATGAAGTTTATAAAACTTATTATGGTTCTCTTTAAGAATAATATTTTATAATATTTTATGCTATCATGCCAGAAAGAACATTTGAATGAACAACTTTAGGCTTTGGAAAGACACTTGAGGACGTTTTGCCTCCATTTAAATGGCACCTTTTTCATTATAATGACTCTCAGATCTTTTTGCTTTGAAGGTGACAGAGGCCTGATGGGCCGTCCAGGTGAAAAGCCAATCATACATGTTACACCATTCATGAAAGAAGCCATGAAGGGGGCTAAAGGTGATTCTGGAAAAATGGGGGAACATGGATTTACTGGTCCTAGAGGTGAGTGCAGTTATATTGTTATAGAGCTCTAAGTTAAAGAACCTTTTTGTTGTTTACGTGTAAAATAACAATTGGATAATAATCAGCCTACTTCTTTGTTCTTCTGAATCGTTGTATCTTGATATAATTAATGATTTTATTTTATAATGTCAACAAACAGTATTGAAAAATAGTCGACTTGACAACACAGTTCTTAATCAAGCACAGTGTTACTATTTCTTAAAAAAAAAACATGAATATGTATTTCTGAGGTTTCACAAGGACAACTTTGTTTTTCTTTTATTTAAATGATTAAAAGTATATACCTTTGGAAAAACATTGCTAATTATTTTATGTACAGCTATATTCCAACCAGAGCATGCATGTCATGGTGAGAAATGTAAATAAATGAATAGTTCTAACGTTTCCTTCGCTTTGCATTTGTGGCCAGGCCCGAAAGGATTTCCAGGTGTTCCAGGAACAGAAGGGGAAGACGGACATCCAGGAGAGCCAAGTGATACAAAAGGTATTAAGGGTCCTCCTGGGGAAGAAGGACAAGCAGGGTCTAAGGGAATGCCAGGCCCTACAGGACTACCTGGAATTGAGGGTTTCACTGGAATGGATGGACCTAGGGTAGAATGAACTCTATAATATGATTTAAAACATGTCAAGAACCTCCCTCATGTGAATTGCATTGGTGTTTCTGACTCCTAGTTTGTGTGTTTATTGTGCAGGGTGACAAAGGCTCACCTGGTGCTTATGGGCGACCAGGAGAAGCTGGAATCAAGGGAATCAAAGGTTACAGATACATACAATACATAAACGTTTTAAAATGATTTTAAAAGATTTGAATAGAACCGAAGAAAGGCTCTTGACTTTAAACTGTCTTTATCATAATATGTTTATATGTAGGCCGAACTTGATTACTTTATTTAATTGATTACTTTTTTAAATGTTATTTTCAAATTGATATTATCCTAAAAGTGAATAATCTTGCACCCTGATCTGTATGTAATGATTAAACAGCTTAACTTCTTAACTTTCTAACTTCTTTGTTATTCAAGGTGACTTGGGTCCTACACCCGATATTCCAGGTTTGACAGGGTTGAGAGGTGAAACTGGGCTACCTGGACTTTTCGGTTAGGAATTCGCAGATTCTATGTTACATCTTACACTATTTGACTGTTCTTATGAATAATGTGTTAAATAAGTATTTAATGTGCACCTTTTAGGTGAGAAGGGACTCATAGGTCCACCTGGAGATAGAGGAAGCCCAGGTTTTGATGGAATTAATGGGATGAAGGGTCAACCAGGTGAACCTGGAACACCAGGAACCCCAGGTACAAGAGTCTCGACTGCTAACACTTTTAAAAAGTAAAAGCTCCTGAGTGAAAGTCCACCAAAAATTAAGAATCATCTACTCAACCTCTTGTAAATTTAAAACACAGAAACATTTTAAGGGCATTAAGTCACTCATATTGTATAGACAAAACCAATGTTAGTTAATAGGTTATAGTCAACAGTCTTCAAATATCTTCTTTTATGTGCTTTTTCTCATTTCTATGTACGTTTTTTAATGGATTAACTCTTTTGTTAGGCTCTGATGGAATACAAGGTTTTCCAGGAAATCAGGGTAGTAAGGGCTGGCCAGGTGAACCGGGACAACCAGGAACACCAGGAATCCAAGGGCAACCTGGACAGAAAGGTATGGATCTGATTTGTAAATGTAATTAAACATTATGTTCAGGCACCTAAGTCACATATCTGAAAACAAAACAAAATGTTATTATTTTCTTTTTATTTAGGATATCTTGGTCTTAAAGGAATATTTGGTTTGGACGGCCTGAAAGGCCAGAAGGGAATCCAGGGTGTTCCGGGTACCTATTTCGTTGTATATGTAATCATGTTATATCTTGTCAAACATACTGTGGGTTAATATTTAACACATCCTTAATTATATGAATAAATATCTGACATTTATTTTACATATATTTTGCAACATGCAGGTCTGGACAGCTGGGGTGCTCCAGGTGACCCCGGACAAAAAGGAGAAAAGGGAGAGACAGGTATCCCTAGCACACAGGTGGGCGTCCCAGGAGATTTGGGTTTCAAAGGTTCCATAGGAGATCCAGGTAAAATGCATATTCTAAAATAAAAAACTACAGGTTTATATACTGGTTGCAAAGACTGACCAGCAGATTATGTTTACAGGTGCTCGGGGTGAATATGGACGCCAAGGTGTACAAGGGCCTCCTGGTCCAGAGGGGTTCTCTGATATTAAAGGAGTGTCAGGTGACCCTGGATTCCCTGGTAGTAAAGGAATTCCAGGTAAAGATTCTACCATATAGGCCTATTTATAATAAATGCTAGTATCTATTATTGGTTCTAAAGCTATTTGGAAGAGCCAGGGCAGAATAAAATACTCAACTACAAATCAATGCCATGTACTTCTCAAAAATCGCATTATTAGTTTTATTATACATTGTTGCCTTACTTTACTTGTGATTATGTGAATCCAGTCATTTCCGTAACAAGTCCCTGACAACATGTGACGGATATAACTTTATTTTAAACAAATATCAAATTTGTTGTGTTTGTAAACATGTCCTTTAATGATTGACAAGAAATATCAGCCATGACCATCGACTGTTTCTTAAACTAATACTGATTATTTAAGGATTTATATGCATTTCATGTCTATATCCTGCAGAACACCAAATAAGATATTTCCAAGAATGTTGGTAACTGAACAGCATTGGCCCCTAATTATTGTATGGACACAAAACCCGTGGAAGAAAATGTTGTGTTTTGCGAATGAAAGTCAAACAGGTTTAAGATAACAGGACAGCTAGTAAATGATTTCAGTATTTCCTTTTTTTACAAAAACATTAAGTGGGGGTTATCAAGGATTAACCTTATGCGTATCAATTTATCTTAATCTTATACCAATTGCTGTAGGCTTTCCTGGACCCAGAGGAATCCCAGGTTTCCCCTCTCAATTTGGAAAAAAAGGAGAGAGAGGAAATTTAGGTGAAGTAGGATTACAAGGAGAAAAGGGAATCCACGGTGACAGTGGGGAAAGAGGACCATCAGGTGACTCTGGAGTGTCAGGAAAAAAAGGTAAATTATTTGGACACTCATAACATCATTCAGAACCGTGTAAATTATAGAAACCACTGCAGCTCATTGCGATTGCATTTCTTGCATAGATGCGTAGTTAATAGTTTAAATGAATATTACAATTAATAAAAGCAGTTTTATTTAATTTAAAATGTATGTAGTAATCAAACCCCAAGGACCCCCATTTTTGCTTCAGATCCAAACAAGGGGGCACACCGACTTTCCACAGAAATGATTACTTGTTTAAAATCAGATCATGAGCCTGACAATCATACCAATATCAGAAACAGTGAAATATTATTATTGTGTTTAGTTTAGTTAAATGTTTTTTACATTATATTTCACATTAGACAAAATATCAAAGTCAAAGTTACAATTTTTTATATAGCGCTTTTAACAAAACACACTGCTTCACAGCAGCTTAACAGTATTGATTAGTAAAACAGTGTGTCCATAATGCAAAATAAGTTGATCATTTGTTTCAAGTAAGATCAGTATTAACTTTGAAAACTAAAGAGTCATATAGGAATGCTTTCTTTTGTTTAAAGGTGAAAAGGGTCAACCAGGAATGATGGGATTTCCAGGCAGACGTGGATTTGAAGGTGACTGGGGACCTTCTGGACCTAAAGGAGATGCAGGACCTCCAGGTGATAAGTTACCTATTTCTTATGATTCAGTGTTTATTAAATATTAATATTAAAACAGAAGAATATTTTTTATTTATCACACCTATAATTTAACAATACATAGCTGCTCCAAAATGTAAAAATCAAGGATTAAGGGTTGCATCATAACATCATGTTCTTCCCTTTTTCTTTTTTTTGGTGTAACAGCATTTACTCTTTTTGGTGTTTATTAGGTGCCCCTGGAATAACTGGTGATAAGGGACCTCTACCAGTTCCAGAGAAATTACCAGGGGAAAGAGGACCACCGGGTGCAATGGGTATTCAAGGACCACAGGGACGTCCTGGAACTATGGGTCCTTCTGGGCCTTCTGGTGATCAAGGTAAAAAGATTCAGCAATTAAACCACAAACATATTTAATTAAAAGAATTTTTATTCTTCCATTTTTATTCATCCAACGGTTTTTCTCTAAATATCTGTTATAGGTTTTGTAGGTCCAAAGGGAAACAAGGGTATGCCAGGTCTCCCTGGTGTACCGGGAACTCCTGGATTCCGTGGTGAACCTGGACCACTGGGCCACGCTGGTTTGCAGGGAGAGGAAGGTATATGCTGTGTTTGTTTGAATGTTAATGTACATGTAAATACATGAGGACTGTGGGATTTTGAGCTAAATCTGAGTGTCGGATACTGAGCAACTGGTCATCAAAAGTCTTTTTTTTAGGCATGATTTGAGCTTTTTCCCACTGTCCTCTTAACTACCATTAATTACATCACCAGAACTGCATAAAATGAAATCCTCATGTCTTAGGGTACCGAGGACAGCCTGGTTCACCCGGTCATGCTGGAATGCCTGGACGCAGTGTCAATGTTGGCTACCTGCTGGTGAAGCACAGCCAGTCTGAACAGATTCCTATGTGCCCTGTGGGCATGTCCAAATTATGGGATGGCTACAGTCTTCTATACTTTGAAGGACAGGAGAAGGCTCATAACCAGGACCTGGGTACGAATATTTTTATGTGCAGGGGGCATGGTGTATGTTTATTTGAGATAATTTGCAAACAAAATAAAATGCAGTCTTCACTTCATTCATATGTTAAATAATATGAAATGCAATATTTGAATGGTTTATTTTTAAGATAATCCAGCATGTCTCAAGAATGCTTTGAAAGGACTTATCGTTCTCTGTTTTGTGATCCAGGTCTGGCCGGGTCATGCCTTCCTCGTTTTAACACAATGCCTTTCCTGTACTGCAATCCCGGTGACATATGCTACTATGCTAGCCGAAACGACAAATCCTATTGGCTGTCCACAACCGCACCAATTCCCATGATGCCTGTGGAGGAGGCTGAGATAAAACCGTACATCAGCCGCTGTTCTGTGTGCGAAGCTCCATCTGTGGCCATTGCGATACACAGTCAAGATATAACTATCCCACAATGCCCCGCAGGGTGGAGAAGTCTGTGGATTGGCTATTCCTTCCTAATGGTAAGATTGCGGTTCATTGTCAAAATGGTAGATATCATTAATTAATCCGGATGAAAGCAATATCACTGTTTATGCCAATGACATGAATTTAACTGTACAAACTCGAGTTTTATTGTGGTATTTCTTAACTTCAAACAGCACACAGCAGCTGGAGATGAGGGTGGTGGTCAATCATTGGTTTCTCCAGGCTCTTGTCTTGAAGATTTCCGCACCACCCCCTTTATCGAGTGTAACGGGGCTAAGGGTACGTGTCACTACTTCGCTAACAAGCAGAGTTTCTGGTTGACGTCTATTGACCAGACCTTCCAGACATCACCAGCCTCTGAGACACTCAAAGCTGGTCAGCTCCTTTCACGCATCAGCCGATGCCAAGTGTGTATGAAGAACCTGTAATGCAAGAACTATAACCCCTGCAGTCCTCACTACATCAACACTAGTCATCA
This sequence comes from Triplophysa yarkandensis, assembly GCA_033220385.1. Lineage (NCBI taxonomy): Eukaryota > Metazoa > Chordata > Actinopteri > Cypriniformes > Nemacheilidae > Triplophysa > Triplophysa yarkandensis. Next base: position 17,596,607 of record CM065659.1, read on the forward strand.
CATTAGCAAAATATCATTCCAACCTGTTGAATGGACATTGGCGTCAAAGAAAGCGTTTTTAAAAATGATCTAGGTGACAAAATTAATGTATGCTGTTATAAAAACACATAAGCCCGGTTTTCCTCTTCACCACTACTGTGTGCCTTATGACTGAAGTTATTTAATTGTGCATAATAAAAAGCCAGAGATGCATGAAAAGCATAGACAGTTTATTCTCTGACGGTATGTCCTTTTTACGTGTATAAAGTGGTGCTTCATTTCTAACTTATTACCTCAGCATTATAGACCTGATTGTTTTTTATAATTCTACCAAAAGCATACAGCTGAACCAAAGAAGCAATGCTTATGCACTACTCTGCCCTTCTGCAATATCACAATACTCAATGTTATCACAAAGTACTAAAGTCAAACATTTTACTTATATTCCTATCACCATGACATCTATCATAATCAACTATTGAATGTAAAAACCCAATATGGCCGGCTCACTTTTAAGTTTTTCTAAGGGCTTCCAATAGAGTGCTATCCGCTATACTAAACCCTTGTATAAATATATGACACTAATATCATCATCTACTTCCTGTACATTGTGTTTGCTTTGTTTGTTTATTTTAGTGTTGATTGAATTGTTACGATTCATCTGTATTACCCCTTTGTTTTTTCACACCTGTAACAACAACACTAGCCCCATGGTGAGAAAATGACATTTTTTATTTATTTTCATGACAGATCATAAACTCTTAACTTGAAGCTTTTTACTAGAGTTTACTAGATCAAAAGAGTCATTCTGGTTTGTTTCATTTGTCTTGGGTAACACCAGTTGCACTGATTTTACTGAGGTTTACATAACACAGTCAAGCAAAGTCAGTCCGTGCTGAAGGACGCAGGATTGTCTCAAGCATACATAATTCTGGCTCTACTTTTTCCATTACAGAATTTAGGAATATGTAAACTAACCCAAAAGGGTGGGTTAACTGAGAGTGTTCAAACTAGACGTTTAGCAGCTTTGCTTACTGTCAAAGCGCACTGCACAAGTATTATCACCCTTACACTCATAAACCACTAGCATTTGACACAAAAAAGGATCACCAAATTTAGATTTAGCACCACTTCTTGTTTTTGTTTGTTTCTTTTGCTATCAAAAAGTCACTGCTTTTTATCAAATATATTTTTAATGTAATTATGTTGAATATTTGAAGACAAATTGTGAATGACTGTTATTGACTACCAAAATAAATATTTTGTTTGTTACTTTGGGTCTTCTTGTTCGTGATTAGTAATACATTATAATACAATACATTTTAAAGTATGAACTCATTTATGTAAAACTGAATTTATGTTTAAAAATGGTATTATGCAGACAGGTGAACAACTCTTGAACAACATTAGAATTCTATCCATCACACTGTTAATATAACACAAAAATTACTTTCCCATTAAAACAGCATGATGTCCAGAAGACAATTATGCATGAATGAAAATACAACTGTCAACGGTTTTATTAAATATACAGTCTGCCTTGACTACGTACACCCTGATTCCATCATATTGCTTAGATTTACAAACTTCACTACATGGTCTTTTATACAAATACACATGTATTTAATTCTTTAAATGAAAACTAAGCAGTACTGAAACTTATATATATTTCTTCAAAATGTGGTTCATGTATAATTTTAATATTCAAGCTAAACAAAAAATATTCCAACTGTTTGAAAGAAAAACACATTGTTCATAATAAATCCTCATTATAATAAAATGTAACAAAATTTAAATTGAACAAACATTGAGTGCTTTCATCATTTTATTCACTGGAAAAATAATAGTGCTGAAAGATTTTTGTCATAGTAGTAGCTAAAAGGCAAAGTGATTTGGATTTTTGGATAACTTGGATTACTTTCTCCTTTTAGCAAAAACAAACAGTCCCACAATTCTCTGCTCTAGGCACAACATCCTGCTTTAGTCGTTTTAGACTCCATGGATGATTCCAGGTCCACTGTGGAGCTTTCCCCCTCGCTCTTTTTCTTCAAAATGGAGGGCAGAACCAGATCAAAAAGAGTTTCAAACAAAGCGTCCACATTATAACCTGTTTTGGCACTAGTCTCAAAGCACATCATCTCAGCGGGCAGACAGCCCTTTTCCTCCAGACCTTTATATCGCAGTACACGACCATACAGGGCGACGGCATCTTCTCTGCACACCTGTTTGTGCATCAGTGGGGTTGCAGGAGGAGTCTGGCGTGTGACAACAGGTTGTGGTTCGTCCCCTTGCTCTCCGTCTGGGTCTGGTTCTTGAATGTGAGTATCAGTCAAATCCGCCTTATTACCCACTATGGCAAAAATGCAGTCAGCGTTGGCAGTGTCCGTCAGAGACAGGAAGCGGTTTTCCAGCTCAGCCAGGCTCTGCCAGTTTGTGACGTCATATGTGAGTATAACTGCAGCCGCTCCACGGCAGTACATCGAGCCGAGGCCATGAAACTGCTCCCGACCTGCACAACACAAAAATCCACAATGCTGATTAAAAAGGTACAAAGTTCAACAGGAGTAAAGCCAAACAAACATGCCGTAAACAAACATAAAGCCTCTAATGGTGCAAATCCATTTATTCTACAAAAATAAAAATTTTTTGGAAAGACTGCACAGAACAGTCTTAACAGAACAAAAGCCACGGTTCAAGGGAATTTTTGAGCAATACAAACACAAGAACTCATTGTTGCAGAAATATGCAGTGTTCAGACAGTTTTTGCCAGGAAACATTTCCACTTTAAAACAATTCAGATATGTCTCTATAAAATGATGGCACTAACGTATTAATTATATGAAAAAAAATATTCCAGAAAAACAGAAATATTAACATATGTTTCAACTTACATCTGTCATTAATAGGAATTATATAGACTGAGAGGTGGATCAATTTTAAATTTTGTAAATTATGTTCTTTGAAGTGAGTGCTAGATAGTGAATCTGATGGTGTCACAGTGAGGCAAAACATGGTTTATTGAGAGACTTGATACATTTTTTATATTCAATCATTTTTTATCTAACTTTAATAAGCCTATGCCCTTTCATTTCTCTCGTCTCTCAGGATGCCCAAGCACATGCACTCCACACACAACAGAGGACAGGCCAACAGAGGACAGGCCTTAAAATCCACATCTTAATGCTTGAGTGAACAGTGAGGAACCTTGACTTTCCTTAACACATACGCACACACAGACTCTCTGAAATGCTCACAAGCATGCATGTGACTTTTGCCTGATAGGAGATCACAAACACTGTTACACGGGGTCATTCGTCAGAACAAAATTCCATAGGAAGTGACTTGAGCAGAATAAAGAAATGGTTTCTGTAAAGAGGGGCTATATATATTTTGCGCAACAGAACAAAATTCCAAAGGAAGTGTCTGAGCAGAATGACAATATTTTGTAAAATGGGGTAAAATAAATGTTTTGCGCAACAGAACAAAATTCCAAAGGAAGTGTCTTTGCAGAATAACAATATTTTGTAAAATGGGGGTAAAATAAATGTTTTGCGCAACAGAACAAAATTTCAAAGGAAGTGACTGAAGAGAATATGTTTTATTTTATATTTCCTACAAAAGTGTCTAGAGTTAAGGAAAACATAATAAAAAAGAGCACATAACATGTATGTAATCTGCTCTCTAACCGTTTTATTTAACATTTTAGAAACGAAATCCATTTTTCTGTATTTAATGTATATTTTTGTAGATTTTTTGTGTGTGTGTGTGTGTGTGTTGAGGACTTGCTAATACCTAAACAATGTTGTTGTCATAATTTCACAAGAAAGCAAAAATGTTAAAGTTTAAAGATTTAGTTTTTTTTAAACATTTACAAAGTAAAGAAAAAGTTTTATGTTAAGGTTATCTCTAAGATGTTTACTGTTTACTTGTACAATTTAGATGAAACATACGCCTTAAATAAAAATAAAACCAGAGGGATCCACTTAACAATATAACATTTGGTTAACTGTATGTTGTATTACGCAATCAGCTGAGTAATCTTAATACATGGCCTGGTTTAAAATATGTCATCTGTACCAGGAACAAAAAGTGCTGGCATGACAAAAAAACTGTAACAAAGCAGAAACCCATGTGTCCTTGTGTGTGACATAGCAAAAATACAAAAACTACAGTTGATAAAATATGAATTTGTATTGTAAATCTGCATTATATAAAATCAAATAACACTCAAATTTGAGCTTCTTTCTATCTACTTTTTTTGCTGACGCGTACAAATGTATTTTATTTTTCATAAGAAAAAAGAGCAAATAAAAAATGAAAGCAATTTTTGTAAATTGTTAAATTTTGTACAAAAAAATGTTTACAATTTAAGATATTAATAAACATTATAAGAAGCTAATATGAATGGCCTTGAACTTGAAAACACAAAGGATTGTTTCCATAATTGCACGCAAAAGTTTTGTGTTATTATATAGTTTGATTGACACAACTTTTTAACCAAATAAATGAGGGAGAAACTCTCATACCTGCGGTGTCCCATATGGATATGTTATAGGGCCCCCACTGTTTCAAGAAGAACGCCCCTCCAACAGTGCTTATGGTGTCCTTAAACTTCCTGTCTGTGTATCTGTGAAGTAAAGAAGTCTTTCCCACATTCATGTCCCCCAGAATGACGACTTTCACGTCGGGTTTCTTGGTCCTTGTGGCTTGAGGCATGACTCCAAACACATGCCAGTCACACAGAGTCCAAGCTTAGGGTTAAAAGCACTGCAGAAACAAACATCTGGGCTTTAAAGTGCATGACTTCACATCCTCGCTTCTGACAGTTCTCTTACAAGACATATCGACATGAAACACATTCGTGTGGACGCGACACTTTGCAATGGCGACACACAACACATTGATCTTTTACACGCGACACTAGTTTGAAGTTACATTTAAGCTTGGTGGGCGGAGCTTGAAGTCAACTACAGGGTGACGTCACAGGAAGTTCGCTGTGGAGGCGGGGCTACGCCAAGAGTTTGTTATTGACTTTAAACTGTTGATGTTCTTTTTAAAGATTCAACTCTTTTTAAAGTGTTTACTCTTTTTAAAGATTTCGCTATTTTTTAAATATTTAGCTTTTTGAAATCTTTGGCTCTTTTTAAAGATTTTAGTCTTTTTAAATATTTAGCTCTTTTAAAGATTCGGTTCTTTTGACTCGGCTCCCTCAGAAGATTCAACTCTTACGGCTCCCAAATTGTTCTTTATTGTATCACCTTTGTTTCTATCCCAATTTAGCTATTGTAAATGATTTGTGTAATATATTTTACATTTTTTATAATAAGCTTGTCCCTTCCCTCTTTAAAATTCTCTCTTTTTTTGTCACCCTGGCAACTTAAATGTGTATTGTTTATTTATTTATTTTTTGTCATTTGTTATTTGTCCATGTTTATCTGTATTGATTTACTGCTATGTAATGTTGAATAAATAATAAATAATAAAAATGCAGAGAAAGATCCGGCTCTTTCTGCCAGGACTCGGCTCTTCCCGGCGGGATTCTTGTTAGTGAACGAGAAGAGCCGAGTCTCACCGCGAAGAGCCGAGTACCGCCGAGTAGAGCCGAGTACCACCGGGTAGAGCCGAGTCTCACCGTGAAGGCCCGAGTCTTACCGCGAAGAGCCGAGTACCACTCGGCTCTTCTCGTTCACTCCAAGGAATCGGCTCTTAAAACGTCAGCGGAAGTGTGAAATCTCTAATCAGAATAAATGTTGATCTTTGTTCCTGTGTTCTGATTGGATACTGCAGCCAAACCCCGTCACGTCACGTCTCTCTCTCTTCCGGCTTATAAAAGTGAACTTGATGAATCTGCTCAAACGTGTCAACTTCATTTTCTCTCACATCGGTAAGATCGCAGTTCACCGTTCATTGCTTTCCCAAATCTATAAGTGGCTTCATGGGAACGGAATGTATGGATGTTTACGTGTCGTCGTTATAACTGTAAGCGTTACTATAGCAGCAGTGCTGCTGTATGATGAAGGTAAATGTAAAGGGATGTCAACCTTACCATGAATGTAAAGTTAATAACAATGTTTTCTTCTTATATTTATAACACAACATTTGGTGTTTAACATCTCTTTTTAGGTCTTAATAAGTTTTATTTTAAGTGCATTTTTCAGAATAAAGTTTGGGATGTTTTCAGGATTGTCACATCCATAACTCGACATTTCAAACACATGACACGTGAATATTAATAATATAGTAATTATGTTTTGTGTTATAAAGAGATATTTGTTGATATTAATTCACATACATTTTAAGAGGTTTGTTGAACTCTTTTGTCACGTGCATAACTCAACTTTATTTACTTGTCTATAACAGAAAAATATTTGCAAGAGTTTTTTGTACAATGTAAACAATTTGTTCAGTTTACCGGTAACAATTATATTCTAAGGACGTTTTATGTCACATCCATAACGCTATATTTATATATATATATATATATATATATATATATATATATATATATATATATATATACATAATTTTTTTTAAGTTCTATAAAGAGCTCCATTGGCCATTTGCTGGGCATTGTTGATGTAGTTTGTAGATTTTAATTCACATAAATCTTCAGAAGTTTGTTGCACTCTTCTGTAACATACATAACTCAAGTTTATTTATTTGTTTATAACAGAAAACCTTCACATAGACAACATGAGTTTTTGTATTATATAAACAATTAGTTCAGTTTACCGGTAACAATTATTTTCTAATCGCGTTTTTTTGTCACATACATAACTCAAGTTTATTTATCTGATTTATAATAGAAAACTTTTGCATAGACCGATAGACAAAAATAGTTTTTTGTATTATATAAACAATTAGTTCAGTTTACCATTAACAACTATTTTCTAATCGCGTTTTTATGTCACATCCATCCATGTCGTTTAATACGGACCCAACCTTAAAAATAATATTTAAAGTTCTATAAAGAGCTCCATTGGTCATTTGTTGTATAGTATTTTTTCTGATTTGTACATTTTAATTCACATAAATCTAAGGAACTTTGTCACGCACATAACGTTTATTTTCCTATTTTAAATATAAAACTTGTGCATTTATTGATTTTATTCTGATATGAAACACTATCAACAAAAATATGTTTATGATTTAGTTTACTGGAACAATTCTATCCTAACAGTGTTTGTATGTCACGTGCATAATTCCCAAAGGCTCCAAACGGATGCAACCGGAAGTGACGACACTTCCGTCGTGTATTACGATCAAACGCGTATCATTCCTTAACATTTGTGTGAACATCTACACTGAAGGGACTTGCGCTGCCAAGTGTGTACATCCATCATGCCCAAACTGTGCCAACTGTGCCAGGGCGTAATATATGACTCATATTTAGGGTGTCATTGTTAGTAAAACTGGCGTTTTGAACCCCACGTGTCGCCCGTTGCGTAGTTAAACACGCTCATAAACACAAAGCACAAGTTCTGGGGGCTGCACGCTCCAGATGACGTAGTGCGCACCTTCCAGTGACGTGTCGGTGTTGTGTGCGCTAGTAAACACACGAGTTGTAAGCGCAGCGAGGCCTTCGTCGCCATGGCGTGAAACTCCGAAGCGGATCTGCGGACATCATGTTAGTGAACGCCACGCGCGGCTTCCTGTGGTCGGACATGGAGACCAGGGCGCTGCTGAATATCTGGGGGGAACATGACGTGCAGACGGCGTTGGACGGGAACTTTAGGAACAGTCACGTATATCGAGACATCGCCAACCGACTCTGCGAGGTGGGCTTCGATCGGACACCCGACCAATGCCGGATACGGGTGAAGAGCTTAAAGAGGCAGTATTACCAGGCGAAGGAGGGATCCAAGAAAAATGGGCAGTACCACAAGATGTGCAAGTTCTATGACGAGATGGAGAGTATATTGAGCAATAGAGTCCTAGTTGAGAGGCATGATGTTGATGGCGTTGCTGTTGGAGGAGATGAGACCATGGATGAAGATGCTGAACTGCTGCACGACCCTCGGATGGATGGAAGTGGCGAATGCTCTTTCATGGAGCATCATGTGAAAACTGAATATCCATCCTTCCCCATTCCAGTGACAGTGGGTGGCATGAGTATGTACCCATCTCTCGTACGCCTCTCATTGGTCGGAGTGATCTGCCATGTGTCATCCATTGTTTTCTCCGTGTTCTTAACCCTCCTGTGCCCTTTGTTTCCCAAGGTTCCCTTCAGGCCAAGCAGAGCCACCCGCCGAAGGCCACGGCAGCCTCGTCGTCAACCGGCAGGCCACGGCGAAGCAAGAAGCGGTTCGCGAACATGTCGCTGGAGAAGCTGATGGAGAAGTTTTTGGAACAGAGCATGGAAGCCGAAGAGAACTTTTACAGACTCGAGGAGCAGCGTCTTCATGCCGAGGATAGGCGGCGAGAGGAAGAACACTCCAGAGAGTTGCAGATGCTTCAGATGTTGGGGCAGATCTTTACGGGCATCACCACGGCCTCTTCTGTACCACAGCGTACTGCGCATCCCACCGGTACCCACCAGACTAACCCCGCCGTATCCCTCTCGCATCCCTCTGTCGGAAATCGTAAACGTCCGACCGCCTTCAATGATTATGCCAGCCAAAGCCGACCAGCTGGCCCAGGTCTGCTCATGGAAGAGGGTGAAGTTGAATGTTCGTGCAAGTCTTGTTTAATAGACTTTCCATTTATCGAGCAGCTCAGAACGTTTTACGGCTAAAGTCGCAAGACCGTGATACAGAATAGGTGGAAAACAATTTGGTCAATTGTGTTTGTTTCATATCATCTAAAGGTTTATTTCTTTTATTGCCATACTAACTTAATTTAAGGAACAGAGTTTTAAGACAGAATACTGCCATACACAAGTTTTCTTTGCTTGAATTGTTCCCAGTTGGTCGACTCTTTTAATGACTGGTGCATGAGCTTTAAAATGAACAGAACAAAAGTTATTTAAGTAATCATTGTTGCTGTTCTTTTTTCAGTCATAGAGCGCTCATTCTCAATGGGACCAACTGCGATGGACAATGTCATACCTCTTGTAAGAAACACGATTCCTGCGCTGACATCTAAGAAACACAAGGGTCAGGACGGACGTATTGGAATAATTGGCGGATGTCAAGAGTAAGCAAAGAGCAAAGCACAGTCTTTCTTAGGCTGATTCAAATAAATTAGAAATGAGAAACTTGCACAATGATTATGGTAGTATTTTGCTTGTTGTTTTGCTCCTTACTATTTAATTTACTCTATTGTAACCTGCCTGTTAAATATACTTTTTTTTATTTTGGGTAGGTACACAGGAGCACCTTATTTTGCAGCTATTTCGGCTTTAAAAGCAGTAAGTAATCGGTTCAAAATCCATCTTATTCGGATTCGTCCCTCTGAAGGAAAGCGATAAAAAAAAAAACGATTTTCCAACATAATTTTGAAGTGTATTTGTATTTTTCAGAAAGATTCAGAGATAGTCTGGAAATTCTTTCATTTACTCACCTTTTGTCATTTCAAATCTGTATGACTGCAGAAAAAAAGATTGTTAGAAGAATGTTAGTAACCATACTACATTAAATACTACTACCCTTCATTGCTTCATTTATAGACTTCATAAAACCACTGAGACATTCTTTTGTGTTCAATGGGATATAGAGTTATTTACTCTTTCTGGTGAATAAGTAATAAATAAATTGTTGAATACGTATATAAATGATGATCAAATTATTAATGGTTAGTTTTAGATGAACTATTCATTTTAAATAGATAATTTAGATCATTTTAGTTCTACTCATTTTGTTTTTCAGGGAGCTGATCTTTCTCATGTATTCTGTACCAAAGATGCAGCCCCAGTGATAAAGTCCTACAGTCCTGAGCTCATTGTCCATCCAGTGCTGTGAGCAAAAAAATATTGTACATACGCACACACAACCTTCTTGGCACTCAGCCACTTTATTCGGGGTTATGACACGGGGCATGTTGGGGGGGTTTGAGTATCATGTTATAATGTACTGTGTTCTTCTCATCTGTATACCTGTAGAGACAGTCCTAACGCTGTGGAGGAGATTGAGAAATGGCTGCCAAGACTTCACAGTCTGGTTGTGGGGCCGGGTCTAGGGAGGGAGGATATGCTTCTGAAGAACGCAAAGGTAAAGTGAGGTTTTTAATCAAATATTATATGTATAAACCATCACGTATATACTTCTGGTTTAATGACCACCACAAAAGCTGAAAAACATGAAGACATTTTTTAAACTTTTCAGAGTTAGGGTTACATAGGACGATTTCAATAAATCTAACATTTTTCTTTTTTATTTCTTTCAAGGAGATAATCGAGAGGTCAAAACTGAGAAGCATCCCTATCATCATAGATGCTGTAAGTACCGAATGTGGCTTTTAAAGTATATATATTAAAAAGTTCTTTAGGATGGCTGTATTAAATAAAGTGTTGTGAACGCATGATTGTATGACTCTTTACAGGATGGACTTTGGTTAGTGGCAAAGGAACCATCAGTCATTAAAGGGTATCAGAGAGGCATTCTGACACCAAACATGATGGAGTTTAGTCGACTATATGAGGCCATGGTGAGAGAAACAGCTGTGTTTACATCTCATCATTGCATTGAATCTCATTGTTGAATTTTAAGTTTAAAATCAACACTTTACTAACTTGTTTTTCTTAAGGGTATCAAAGATATTATGTGGATTTGCTTTTCATATTCAATGGCCATATCACATTAGCTGAATTGATAACTACCATTAATTCTTTACTAAACATACTTTATTGAATAATTTTCTTTAAGTACCATGAGCCCCTGGACAGCAGCGACCACAAGAGAAGTGCACAGCAGCTGAGCATTGCCATGGGTCACCTGACATTGGTTTTGAAGGGGGAGGAGGACATCATTACTGATGGAAAAAACAGTAAGTCATTTTCTTCAAACATTTCATGAAGGTTTTTATTACATCATGTCATTTTTTACCTTTTATGTCTGTTTTCAGTGCTTACATGTAGTCAGGAAGGCAGTGGACGGCGTTGTGGGGGACAGGGAGATTTGCTGTCGGGCTCTTTGGGAGTCTTTGCTCATTGGGCATTCAGCTCACCAGATGTAACTAAAGGGTAAGGTGCTTGGTTTTCTGCACTCCGTCATTGAGTCATTTAATTTTCTCTCTCTGAAACATTGAACTTTGTTTTTTCAGCATGAATCCCTCACTGGTAGCTGCGTTTGGTGCTACTTCTCTAACAAGGCAATGTAATCGTCAGGCCTTCCACAAACATGGCAGATCTACAACCACCTCTGACATGATCCAGGAGATAAGCAGTGCTTTCAAGAAGTTGTTTGAAAGTTAAAAAGCTTTTAATCCGCTCTCTTGTCTGTTTAGTATAAAATAAAAGGTCTGGATCTCAACACTACTCAAAATAAATAAATAAATAAAAGTCAAGTACATTGTTGATCACCTTAAGTTATTGTAGTTTTTTTCTTTTTATTTTAAAGTGCCTCTTGTAAGTCTGTGTGGTGGCCTTATCTGTCCTACACTGTTATTCTATTATTACATATGTCTGTAGATGTAAATTGTGTTTACGAATGTAAGTTTTATTAAGGATAAACCAACTCACCAAAAGACAGTTTTAACTCTTTCCCACGCCTCTATAAAAAAATCGCTCCATTGTCACTACTGAGTACAGTCTTTTGTTGATCTGGTTGAAACATTCCCTTTCAAGTATTTAAGAAGAAAGCTTTGTAGTCAATGTTTTCCCAGAATAAGCTGTCTAACACGTGTTTTGTCAATGATCTTTATTTAGTATGTGAGAAATACTACACATATTCAAAGCGTCCGTCACTTTTTCGGATATAGTTTTTATTCTATTAAAATAATATGAAAGTGAAACCTAGAAATGCTTTGCATTATTTCTCACTGTCTGCAAATAGACAATAACTGAAACATAATGTGCATTAAACTACATTCCACTGTTTTAAAGCATCAACTGAAGCTTACATACATTCCCAACAAGGACTACATTGGCATTGGCAAATCCCTAACAATAAATCAATCAGGCCAATGAGATTTATTCTCTTGGTGACTAGTGTTTTGTTGGTGCAATCGACAATTGACGATTGTTTTAAAGATATAAAATTTTAAAGATATAAGTAGAAAGGTATCTTTTAGGTATCTATAACTTGTTTACAACCTGGATTTAAAATAAATTAGGATATTTATCATAAGTATTAATTTTATAGCAAGTACTAAGTGTTTCTGATTAAGTATTAAATAGAATCTTTCTGACTAGCATTTTGAGCATAAAACGTTATAACAGTTAATATCAAATGACTTAAATTGTGAACACAATGTAGACTTTTTACTCTGTTTTTACTGTTTCGTTACTCAATTAATTTGGCCTTTAGCCCTTGTCCAGGGCAAGCCCTGAGGGGGACATCCCATAACTGTCAAAAATACTAAAAAGTTGTGTTTCCTCAGCTGTGCTCCTTACAAAATAATGTTATGCCTGATGACATCCCAAAATATGTCTTTAAACACAAAACATTTCTGTGATTTTCGAAAAAGCAAAGGAGTTTAGTTTACAGCTGTGTGCGATTCAGGTGGAAAATGAATATATATCATAAGGCGTTTCATTACCAGTATTATATCCATTAAAATATATATAAAGAAAAAAATCATTACCATGGTGACCACTGGTTCCTTTATGCCTAGGGCCAGATCTGCAAACCACTTATCATATCCTCCAGTCTTCTCTAATGAGTCTTCTCTATAGGACCTGGGTTTAAGCCAAGGGGCCGGAAGTGGTGTACCACTCGGTACTTTACATGAATTTTGAATATTTAAAGACCCCATATGTTCATGATCCTGAGCCATAAGCTGTATGGTCAGGAGGGGTAGATGTGAGAAAACCATCGGATCAGATTGAACTCAGGCTTTCCATCAGAAGTAAAGCTACATTAGGACATCCGGGGCCGAAGTGAGTGGGGCTGAACAGCTGGAGGCAGGACAAGGACACCAGAAAAAGGTTTAGACATATAACTGTTCCTCTCTACTCCATTCTCAAAAATTTTTATCCCATACTTCCTTAAGTTTCGCTTATATTTTAAATATATATTTTTTTTCACAATATATTCACTGTTGTTCTCCAAAGTGAACACCATCTGGTCCTCCCACAACCATTTCCTTGTCTCCCACTGCAATTTAGATTTTGACAGCTCTCTCTCTCTTGCTGCTCTCACATTGCACCATCTCTTCAATCATGTTTGTTCCCACTTTTTCTTTTTAAACAAATTTAAAAACTTTTTTTCATCTTCAAACTTCCACCTGTTGCTCCACCTGTTGTCTTCTCTGCTCTTATGTGCATCAATCTGTTTAAAATTTGTTTGCATTTTATTTTGGGTAACAGTTATTAAATAGTCAATTTCATTTTAATTTTCAATAAATATAAGATAATACAGCCTACTGTTAACCACTTCAACTAAACCAAGTCAGGACATTTAGGAAACTCATCAACAAACTTAGAAAAGCCTTGACATGTTCAAGGATCCATTCCTGGCACGGATCTTTCCTATTGGGCATGCGCCAATCCAATCCGCATCTTTGCATGAATCCACTTCTGGTGTTGACACCCGTTGATTGTCTGCACAGCGGAGACACAAAAGATCCACTCCTGGTTGTCAATCCGATCCGTACTTTGCATTGCGCATGCGCGACTCCAGTCCGGGATGTTAAAACGCCACGTCTGGTTTTATCGCACGGGCCTTTTCTATTGGCCGTACCGATCCCAATCCTGACAGCAATCCACTTCTGACGCGTTGATGGACTACAGAGCGATCCGTTCCGGGTTTTCGACCCAGGAGCTCATTCCGAGCATGCGCGACTCCCGTCCGGGATGTAAAAAACTCCATTTCCGGTTTTCAATCCTCGCATGAACTTGTGCGCCTTTTTTCTACGCGCTTTGTTTGCCGAGTGCGCGCGTTTACCGACACCGTGCGTCGTCACACCGAGCGTTTTCCGTGTCCGTTTTAATTCCCCCGCATTTATAAAGCTGATATTTGTCTCTTGCACTGATGTCTGTGGGGCTGGAGTCTGGCTTTTCAAGCGAAGAGGTTCTGAACATTCGCTTTCCTCTCCACCGCGCGTGTCGAGATGGAGACGTGGACGCGCTTTGCTCGCTCCTTCAGCGCAGCACGCAGCAGCTCTCCGTGGAAGACTCGTTCTATGGGTGGACGCCTTTACATTGGGCTGCACACTTTGGAAAGGTAATCATGTAGTTATTCATGTTCATGCACGATGCTTAATTCATCCAATGAGTGACGTCCCTGTGCACTGATGTCACATATATCATATATAAGTGCTTGCTTCTTAATGTATAGGACTCAATGCATATATTTATACATTTGCATTTTTAGGATTAGCTCAAAATCTTTAATCAGATTAATCCAGAATTGAATTGAATGTGTGTTTCCAATTGTGCCTTATATGAATAAACTATATGATAAGCATCATTTAGATTGTAACACACACAATTGTATGTTTTGTCCTGCATGATTTCTGATCAATTTTATGTCAGTCATAAACATCATTTATGACTCATAAAAAGTTATGAGGAATCATTCTCTTTGCTTCTTTGACACTCCCACTTTCTTTGTGTTGTGGGTGTGTGTGATAGTTTGGATGATTGTTTTCAGGGGGTAGATGAATAACATTATGAGATTTTGTATAATGTATAACATGGTTTATTGAACACCTGCAAATGTTTTCTTACTCTGGAACTGACAGCTCAATTCATTCCTTTTGTATTTTGAGTTGATCCCAATCTTTGATAGACTTTATAGTGAAATATTTGCAAGTAATCTTTATTTTTTCATGATAGGAATGAATGGTGAATGTAGAGATGCATCATTGCCCCAGAATGGTGTAGACACAACATCTACCAGCTGGGTCTGCCAGGGCCTTGACCTTCTTGGCATGAGCTAAGAATGTCTGTTTGGTTCATGCAGATAACCCTTGACAATGGATTGAAGTTATTATGTCAAATTAATCTTTACATAACACCAATGTGTGGGTTTGTTGTATTGTGCGAATAAAGCCTCAATTAAATATCTTTATCATTCAAAGATATGTGGAAAACAACTCTAGGGTTGATATTTTCATCTTACACATTCAACATGGCAATTCTATGGAAATGTCAACCTAAACATGCAAATATCGAGTTTTACCAAAGGTTTATAGATTACCTAGAGCACAGGGGTCAACATTTGGTGGATCAAAATTCCCATGTGAGGTCTATCTTTTAATATTAGAGTAATATTTTAATTTTTTTGCATGATTTGCATAGTCAAGAGAGGGCTATTTTCAGGATTGTCATATCCATAACTCAACGTTTTGCTGAAAAATGGACTGAAAAAAACAACAATACAGTGATGTTTTAATGTTCTATAAAGAGCTATCCCTTGGTCATTTGTTGATTATGATTAATACCTTTTTATTTTAAGAAGTTTATTGTCTCCCTGTTCAGTGCCCTTTTTATTTGCAACGCACATAACACAAGTTAATTTAACTTTTTGTAAAATAGAGAACTTGTTCATAGACTTGATATTTTTCTGATGCTTAAACACTACCAATAAGTGTTTTGTGTAATGTAAACAATTGGGTAAGTTTATTGGTAACAATTACATTCTAAGAGCGTTTTTGTCACATCCGTAACGCAAAATATTATGTACATGTCCACTGGAATTGGCCACTAATACTAAAATGGAGTACTGCATAGAAAATAATTCTGGTGTGGGGATGTTGACTGTGAAAACTATAACTGTTACCTCTCTTCTGTCACCCAGCTGGACTGTGTTATGCGTCTGGTGCAGGTGGGATGTGGTGTGAACTCAATGACCTCTCGCTTCGCCCAGACACCTGCTCATATCGCTGCCTTCGGGGGTCATCCTCAGTGTTTGCTTTGGCTGCTGCAAGCTGGAGCTGATATTAACAGACAGGCAAGCATTTTCTTTATTATTCTGATATTTTCATGATTTTCTGCATTGGGTAGGCCACCTTTGTGCAAGTTGTTTTACCCACAAATCCATTTATTGTGCCTCCTCAAGCCAGAACTTTGAAAATTGTAAATATTTACATAATGAAATAAGAATAAGTGATAGTATTTTTTTAACACGAAGATGGTTTCGTTAATACCTTAATATTACAATTCCAGTTTTGTTTTTGACTATACTGTCTATTGGGCCTGAATGTGTTTAGAAAATTTTTTTCTAAAAAGATCCAAGCTGTACTTGTTTTTGATGAGACCAGAGTCAAGTTCATTCTGCGGCCATGGCAACTGCACGACTTTTATATATTATTCGGTATCTATTATACCGTATCAGTACTTTGGCTTTAGCCATGTCTAAGATTTGGAATTCCCCATCAGCGTCTCTACTTTTTTGTTTAAATAGATTCTCCGCCCTTGCCATTTGTTACCCCAGAGTAATTACTTGGCCATTGTTACATAACCAGTGGTGTGTTGCTGTTCTCCAAATATAGCCCTCTTTCAGATCCCATCTGCTCTGGCAAACCGACATTAATCATTTAAGGACATCCCCTCGACTGATCTCTTATACACAGTCTTGTCTTGCTGCTTGGATTAATCTTGTTGGAGAGAAAAGCTACTGGGCGTAAGGGTGACCTACATTCTTCTCCCATGAATCACAGTTTTTGCTGTAAGGGCAGGGTTGTGCTCACTGGATCATTTATAGGCCATCGCTGAAGCTTTCAGTCAGGGCGAGTTCAAGCATCTTATTGGAACCGCCTTTGCTGTTCTAAATAAATGATGATGCTTGGAGAAATTGCACTTTAACTTAATATAGGGAGTTGTCTACAAGCAAACGTGCTATAGAAATAAATCAATAGGATGTGCTCAGAACTTTGTTTTTTCTTGTGGCGAATGTGTGGAACATTTATTGCTCACTGTAATTTTACATAGTCATCAAATGTTAAACTATCTTGATTTGAAAGTACAGTGATGGTTGTGCACTTAAAATAAAAGGTTCATTCTGTTTGTGACAAGCTTGTTTAAATGTTTTGATCTTGTTTCGTAGGACTATGTTGGAGAAACCCCCCTTCACAAAGCGGCTCGTGCTGGTAGCATTGAATGCATTAACACTCTTCTGGTCCAGGGAGCAACGGCAGAGTAAGTCTTATCTAACTGTTGCTCAGAAGTCATTCAAAGCATCTGTGTCTCTCTCTCTGTCCTCTTCATTTATACAATTTCCCAACTGGTGCTTCATTTAAGAAGGGCTCCATCAACACTGAAAAGTTAAAATGTTTTACTTAAATGTTTGGAAATATATTCCTTTTCCACCACTGCAAAGCAAGCCACTATTTTAAGTTTTATTATCTTGATGAGTTTTACTGGTAAGGGCTATTAAGAGGAATCATGAACATTGTCCTAACATTAGGTGGTTTTATTTTAATTCAAATTAATTTCCATACTGCATTTTACATGCAAAGCAGTTTTACCAAATACTCTTTAGTGCTTCTTGATCAAATGCTTTGTGGTAAATATTTCATAAATTTTGAAAGGGTAGTTCGTAAAATAAAGCAACAAAGCTCCAAGAAGCAGCGTAAAGTTGGGTAAATAAAGTGTCCTTTCGTGACCCAGAAGTTAACCCTTTGGTTTGCGTTTGTTAATCGGTCTGGCTAGAGGCTAATATATTTATTGTTATTACTTTTTATGAGAATAAGCCATTTTGAATCTTACTATATATACATTTTTATAAAATTCAAATGGATTCTATACTTTTAAAGTATAACGCAAAGGGCGGGTTAAGCCTTGTGTTGTAGTCTTTCTTCAAAATACTGGAGAGGCAAGTTTAGCCAAATCATAACGGCTTAAAGCTCAGCTCAACCAATAAGAAACAATAACCAGTACTGGTTTAATTATGAAAATTTTTCATCATTTGCTCAGCCTCCAGTTCGTATTTAGTATATATTTATTTGTTTTTTTAAATACTAATCAAGATATTTTAATTTAAAATATCTAATCTCTTTTGGTTCACAAGTGGCTTCCACCGTAATCTTTTGTCATACTTTGGGAGTCAATGGTGATCCAAAATAATAAGGATACAAACTTCTATTGGAAATATCATTTTTTTGTTCAACATAAAGAAATGTATACAGAATTGTAACAACTTGAGGTGGCGAAAATAACAGCAAAATGTTTAGCCTTACTCGACGATAGCTTAAAATGGAGAAAAGTTCCTAAAATAAACTCTCGGGGCAACTAAAGTTCAGATTCTTTTTCGGTGAGAAATATTTTGAAAAACAACACACGTTAAGCATTCACTTGATTTATTTATATTTTAATAACCTGCACAGACAGATAATTTATGGTAGCAGCCTGCTACTAGCAGGTTTGTTTTTGTTTAAGTTTTTAACTCCCAAATTACAGCTTTTAGGGCCTGTCCATTGAGGCTTTTTTACGCGGCTGAAAGTTTTTAGTTGAGACACGCAGTGTATGCTATGATATTGAGCATATAGAAGAAATGCATTTTGTTTTAAGGGCTGACTATAGAAAGTAGCGGTAAGCTGTAAGCAGGATGCTAAAAGTACTGCTTGTATTGAATAATGTCTTACCTGGGCAGCCCCAGCGCAATTGAAACATTCATCCTACTTTGTCTTTCCATGTCAAAGTTATAATAGTACGGTGGAAGATATTTGATAAAAGCACCTTTTCTCAAACATGAGGATAATATGAAAAATTGGAAAAATGGGCCAGTAGCTAGCTTTTTCAACAAAAAAGAATGAGGCATTTGCGTAGGAAACAATTGAAAAAATACACAGAGCGCCAGCCCAAACGCCTCTAGTGGACATAGGGCCTCAATTTAGTTTCTCATTACTTTCTAGTAAACAATAACAATTATAAGCTTATCAGTGAAGAAATATATAATGCTGATCATCAGGGTAGGGAGTCAGGATAAATGTGCAGTGTTATGACTATTCAGAAACATCTGACTTATAAAAGTCAGTTTATGGAGTAGTTCGGTTAAAAATGAAAACACCTAATTTTATTCACCCTCATGCTATCCAAGATGTATGACTTAAACAAAATAATTTTAGATAAAATGACAAAATGGCGAACATCAAAACAAACAGGAATCTGTCATTAAAATAATCTAAATGACTGCAATAGCATAGTATGAATTATGAGAAAACAATATTTCTAGCACATTTGACAAAAATTAAATGTTAGTCAAAAATTCTAAGACCTAAATTCATATATGGCATTTATAACTTATCTAATTGATTCTTGTTTGAGTTTTATTTGTATTCAACTGTAGAAAAGAGAACGCCATTTAGGTCTAGGATGACATGAGGATGAGTTTTTCTGATGAGTTCAAAAATGTATTTTAAACCGTTTCTTCTTCGGACATTGTTTTGATGGAGCTCTTCTTTAACCAGATTTGGCATTATTGGTTTTGGCTTAATGTTTAATGTATTCTGAATACAGTAATTTGATGATTTCTATCATGTCTTCTATAATTCCCTGTGAAGTGCAGAGGTAATATCCTTTTCGTTTCCTTCACATTTTGTTTTTAAATGTGTTTTTTTATTAAATGGTTGCCAAATTTTGCACATTTCCTCCTAGCTCAAAAGCAATTAAATATTTGGTTGCAGAATGGCATTTCTTTTTGTTATGATTATGTTGAAGTGGAGCAAGAGATGATTTTCAACTCCATGGTGTCAGGAACAGTTTCAGTATTCAGAATATCTCTGCAGATGGTCAGAAAGCTCATTTAATTTATCTGAAGTTTCAGTCGAGGGGTTTACATAACTGGAAAATGCTTGATTAAAATGTTCAAAACAGGAAATGAAGATTTCTGATCATGATATCTGACCGTTTCCTTAAGAATTCTTTGACCAATTATGATAATAATTTTATAATGTTATAATTATTTCATTCAATGACAAGTAATTTTTATAAAGTTAAAAAAGAATACCACTGACTTCGTACCGCTCAAATTTCTACCATGCGGAACATTTTGATATATTTATCAATTTTTAATATCCCTTCTAATAACAAGTGGGAATTTTTATCTTTATTTATTCTTAATCCAGTGCTTTAAAATATGTTTATTTATTGTAAAGAAAAAAAAAAGAAAAACGTAATGCTAGACTATGTGTGGGAACAACACAGATGAATGTGGAATTTTGTAAACATTGAAACATCTGAAAAAATAGAACCCCCATATCCGTCTAGATACGGGTTTGTTGAGGTGATCAACCTCTACATTTTGTGTTTGTTCTTGTTCAAGTTATTCTTGTACAACGTTTGCTTCAGTATTTGCTCTTGACCATTTTGCAGAAGTATTCTGACAGAAGCTGTTCATTGATCTTGTCTAAATGTCTCCAGAATGTCAATTGATGGTACTCATGATTAAATGTTGAGGTGAGAAATCAGTTAGTGTATTAGGGTGTAATTGGCATTTGTTAAAAGCCAGATGTTGTCTAGCACATCCTGTTGAAGATGTGCTCAGATATACACAGGAGTACTTTTATTTTTCATTCTGGAGAAATTAATTTCCTCTCTTGACAATGTGAAATGCCTCTTGGGATAGCCAGTTTTTCCAGACTTACTTACGTTATGTCTGACATAATACGTAAAAGTTATATGTTTTAACATAAACCAAGCTTTTAAATCAACTTCCATTAGTTAGTGAACTACCACAAAATACAATTTGGCTTAATGGATTTGATTAAAATGGAGAAATTTATTTCGGCATTTTAAAGTGCAGAGTCATAAGGGATTCAGTATTGTGTACTAGTTTACAATAAGTGTTATATTTTTCCAAAACTGCTGTTAAATGTTCCTAATGAGACGTTTTAATGTTCGCAATAGAACATCAGCTACATAAAAATAGAACCACGAAGTACCAATACAAGATTTTATATGTTTGCTCATTTGAATGCCATGTGTTTAGACCTCCATCTAAGAACACTGTTAACATGCATTAATGTAACTATTTACAAATTAAATATTAAATAAAATACATAATTTATATTAAATAACTGAGCAATATTGATTGAGAGTATCTATTCTATTTAAATTAGCAGGTAAAAAGACAGTGTTTTTGATAAATATCAAAACAGTTAAATAGTGGAATATGTTATGTTTAGCCACATTAGTTCTTAAACTAAGGTAAAGCAGGCCTTTAAAAATGAATAGTTGAAAAGCTTTTCATTCAAAATTTTTAATATGGGTTGTTAAATTGTGGATCATTTTAACTTATCTCTTTAATTTAAAGAAGAGCTTTGAAATTTGTAAACAATCTGTAATATCATAGATTCAGATTCAGGTGTTTATGGTGATGTAAAGCATCCCATAAAAAAAAAAAATTATCAAAAAAAAATGTATGCGAGTATAACATTAAAAATCTTAGTTTGATAGATGGAACATCTATGACAAACATGTGTTAAATGGGAAGTGTAAATGTAAACATGTGGCATTCATATTTGCGAAAGAGAAATATTGGCTTTGGCAAAGTTTGGGTTATGCATATTGGTGCATGTGGATTTTATTGCCCAAATTGAAAATGCTTTTGAGGCAATGATGAAGTGTGCATTTAGCAACCAGACAAACAGGATGTTTATTTTTATTATGGCAGTATGACCAATGTTATAAAGTGGTAGCGTCACTGTAGCTTCAGGCAGTATTTAAGAAATGAGTATTTCCAAATGGCAGCGTGTCACATTTACCCCATTCAAAGAAGAACAGAAGGTGTTAAATAAAATGATTATATATGTAGGGATTAGATACAGGATTATGGAGAAAGGGCTTTGGGGCTTTTAAACATCAATAATCGCAATTTAAAATAACTATGTCTAAAAATTATTAATTTATTTTACTTATATGTTACTTATAAGTCCTTATATATTAAATCTGACATAATGGTTTTAGTTAACAAATAAACAAGCAACATTTTAAAAATGTATCATAAAAATATTTACAGTAGTTTTACATTTAAACAGTTAGCCTAGAAACATAAATCAAATTATCAATGTATCATAAAATATTATTTTATTCTAGAACTAATTTTTTATGTATTAATGTGAATAAATAAACTGGATGTTTTATCTGCTTCTTCCACTCCACAATTATTTTGAACTCCACAAGTTTCCTCAGACTCACATATGGCGATACAATTTTATATCTAAATACGCAATCTTGACACTTCATTTTCACATCTTTGTTCATAAAGAATACCACTTCAAGATTCATTCCTTGATAGAAGTTATGTGAAAAGTCCAATATCTGTGCGCCCCTCGTCAATTACTTTTCGACATGAAGATTGAAGAACAACCTACGTGATTCATCAGATATCCATGGAAAGCCATCTTTTGGCTGTTTCTTGCTTTTGTCTTCAACTTAAAGGCATCTCCAGGGTCCAGTCTTGGGAACCTTCATATGCTCCTGGGTCCGAGTGACGATAAGATTTACTGTGCCACGACTTCCCCAGTTTACTGTGCGACAGTGCCCTGTTTTGATCTGAACTTACAGCGTGAGCACCCTTGGATCTGTTGGACTGAATTCATAATAACATGAAGAAATATTCGTCTGTATCAATTCAAATTGTAATGCTTTGTCACTACAACCACCTTGGATCTGGAAGAAATACAGTATTTAAATTCTATTAAGGAAACAAAGATCCTCTGTTATTCTTACTGATGTTTTAACATCATCTTCTGTAACATCTGATATGTATTCATCATATGAAGAATACCCTCTGTTTGACCCTTCAATCTTGAATTGTCTAACAATATCCGTGAATCAGCTACAACTTTACAAAGTCACAACATCTCATTTGTTAATCCTTTTCATCTTTTAAATGGATGGAGACTCCAGACTCCATCTTACCTCACTTTATAGTTCCTAACCGCTATAGGAACTAAACTGCTTTTTTTGAACCTCCTTACATTCCTAGTCATTCTTCAATAGATGGTTATATCCATGAAATCTCATTTCATCCTTGATTCGCTTTCCATGCGTTATTGACACACATTTAATTTAAGTCTTATTTTTTCTTCAGAAATGTTATAGATCTTTTTTGGATTGTTTGGCTATTTCTTACTTTTTTCCTGTATCATCTTCCAAGTTCCGAACTTTGAGGTAACACAGCTTATGGTGGTTTCCTTAACTTTTTCAACTGTTCATATTTATATTGGTTTAAATAAATGGAAGACATTTGAGATAAAATATCCAGTTTAAATGTTCAGCTTGACTCCTTCAAAACCAGTTTATCAACCTGATCAATTTAACTGATCTACACCAATGTAAACAAAAATTTATATCTAGACCTTAATCATTTTAAAACAATTGATAGCTGTAGTGGATCAAACTCGACTATTTGGTCTTTTTCTTTTCCAAAGCCCTCAATCCCAAGGTTTGTCAGAAAAAAGTGGGGACCAGGTAATGCAACAGTATAGAAATGCAGGGTAAATGCTAGGTTTAAATAGTAATAGGGTTTGCATTTTACTAGACCTGTATTTTGTTTTTATACTTAACATGTGTTCATCTTTTATCCTGCGACTTCTTTTGCATAGTAAGAAACTGTCTGTATTTATTATGTCGCCTGCAGAATTTACCCATATATGATACTTTGATAAGTCATGTTCTTTATGAATCATCTGTCACCTTTGACTTTATGAAAGGGACATGATCACAGAAGAAATGAAGATGCATTCTGTAAACTGTTACCGCAAAATTCTAGAGAACATCTCAATGTTTTGCAGCTATTGAATTCGAAATGACTTGACTTTTTCAAGTAATCCTAGAAAAGGGGGAGAGCATTCCAAATAGACACTGCTGACTCACTCCAAGTTCCCTCAACGAAACTGCACTGTTGTGGCATTAGGAGTGTTCTCACTATCGCTCCCTTCAGTATCAACACACTGGCAAACTGTTGAGGTATTTCATGCGGTGATTGGTTTTAATGATAGGACATTTTGTACCTAGAAGTTTCAAAAGACACAGTTTTGATTTAGATCTAGTTTTTTGACCTGCATGCTTTGCTTAATTATGCCCTTAAATAAATGAAGTTGTTGTATATTTATTTAATTTTTATGTTCTTTATTTTGTGTAGACTAACCCTAGGACGTATATTTAGGACAGGTCTAATCAGTCCCTTCTCAGTCTCGACACAAGTAAGCGTGGTCTGAGAACTGGCACTCAGGAGTTTATGTGTTAGGGCTCAACAAATGGAAGAAAATGTGTGTGATGTCAGAATAGAGATTAGCAAAGCAAATCAGGAGTGAAGAAAAAATGAATGCCTCTTTATCTTATGGAAACAATTAGTCATTCAGCAGCAGATGGTTGCAGTGGTGCACAGTGTATTTAACACTGAAATTACCAGGCAATGGCGGTTAACCTGGCAGGTCTCAAAAATACACCTTAGTTACACAACTATAAATTACACTGTAGCAGTTAAACTATATGTATATTGAACAATATGTTTTATTAAATTATATTATAGTCCAACTTTTCACAATTTAGATTTCCTTCCTTTTTGCAAATTCTGCAACAGATTCACAATAAATTGTAATAAAACATCTGTCAACTATTGATGTTAATTAGACGTATCAAAATATGTTCAACATTAGAAAATCATAGTCACTCAAAAAGACAAAAATACAAATAAAATTGTTGTAAATCAATGATTGTAGTTAATACTAATCGTTGGCGTTTGTTTGACTAAGTAATTTTGGTTTCAATGTTGTGACTTATCTTTTGCAATTAATATATTATCTCAATAATAAATAGGGAATGAGTGAAGAGTTTGCATGACATTTCAGTCAATTTAATGCTTTAGTTCATTTGAATTGAACCTTTATAGTGTGTCAATGAACTTTAAAAGGGGTGCTTAAGTATGACTTTTTCAAGGTGTTATAGACCTGTTTTAAGTTGCCCAAACAACATGTTAAAAATGCAACAAAACTATAAAAGACACTGTTGCAGTTATGCTCAATTTTAATTAAAAAATTGTTTTAATAACTCACTGAAACATGAAGTAGCAAAGACTTCTAATCTATTATTCAAGGTGTCTGAAATCTGGGAAGCATTTTATTTTACAGTACTGTTATACATGTATGTACTGTATACATGAGTGTGCAACTAATAATTATATACCAGCTCTTAATCTAACCCCAAACATTATTTTGGGGTATGTACAATGTATGTTAATGTACTGTAAAATGAATTGTAAATGAAATCTGATATACAGAAATTAAACATTGTGGACAGAATGGGAAAGGGATGATGTTGCGGAAACACTAAAATCAGAAGAATTAAATTATAAAATTAGTATGTAGTAATTTTAATACATAGAGTTTTTTTTAGATTTGTCTATATAGGCTTATCACTTCCGTGACAAAAACTTGAAATCAAATAAATTTATTCTTATGTTAAATAATGTAAACGTAAATGCATTTATTTAAAGTTATTCATTTAGCTGACCCTTTTATTCAAAAATACCCAAAAATCAAACCGCATTTAACTTTTTGTCCATAAGACATAAACAATAATTGTTAATCGCCTGACACGGTTTTATGTACAAAGTTAAAACCCAAACAAGTAAAAATTATTTAAACAGCAGATTATAACACTGAACAATTCCTCACTCAAAGAAATTATTTATTAATAAACAAAATAATAATTAATTGTTTACCAATCGTCCACATTGTTTGTTTCTGTGCTTATTTCTGATTTTCTTTTCCCTAAAAGTTTATTTTTTCAGATTGAGACCTGCCATGACAGCCACATTCCATCCCAACAAGTTCACTATTATGTAAATATAATCTTTTGATTGCAAAACAACCGGGAAGCATTCAAGTATTTCTTCTTATTTGGTTAGGAGAAGGAGGGGGGGTCTGTTCAAGTGGAAAATGTTTGATTTTGATTTTATTTCACTGGAAATTGTATTTTGTTTTAGATGTTTCATTTGAAAATGTGTTTTATGTTGGAATGAATGTGTGTATGAACTGATTTAGTAAGAGAGTGTATTTATACATGTATGTGAATCTGTATTCTTTCTGATGAATGCAGGAATGAACAAACACTCATTTTAAGCAACATGCAAAACCCCTAATGTCATTTAGTGGCAGTGCAATAATATTACCATTTTAGGTGTTCTATTGAAATCTCAAATTATTGATAAATGTTTACCAATCAAATTGGCTTTCAATGACATTTTAGATTAAGTAAAAATAACCACAGCACTGACACTCAGCCTCATAAAAATGAGCTGTAGGCTTGGGGAAACTGCCAGTGTATTCTTAGTTTTTTCCCATCGAAATGCCAAACTTTTATATCTTTGCTCACAATGAATTGCTTATTTCTCATTTAGAAATGTATCCACATTATTGTTGTGAAGTGTTGAGTTCGTTAGATGAATCCTAACAAATGCAGGACTGTTCTTCTTCAGCTCTCCGCTACAGTTAATTTACTGTACTATGGTTATTTTTCTTTTGGTTTTTGCATTGATGTACCTTTACTAAATACAGTAGGTCATTGCTAATAATCTAAAGCAGAAATACACTGGAAAATAATACACTGGTGTTTTTTTTAGCTAATGTTTAGTAGAAGTTGTCAATTTGAAGTTGGCTTCAATTTGGCTAAACAGAAAGAACTTCAGACATATATATTACTCTTAACTTCTTGTGTTTACTTAAAGCAAATAATCGAATTATATTGCACTACCAAGGGTGACGTCTCTGCATTTTTACGAATCTTTGTATGAGGTCTAGGGGTAAGTGTAAAAAAGATTTTTCTTTGTGTTTGTTCATTCATGTATTGCTTCTAGTTTTCCACTGCAATAGAAAATGACTTAATGGTGTTGATGTTAAATGCACAGTTTCACTCCTTTTTTATTTCAAATTTCTTACAGGAATCTTACGCTTACCTGCTGGTGGTAAACGTCATTAGACATCTGATGTAGTCTTAATTTTCTTTTTAGAAAAAAGACAACAATGCTGTTTTTCAAGAACTGAGGAGAACTATGATTCCAGCATTCCTCTTGTTCATTCTTGTTTCCTCCTTTCTACAATCAAAATGAAGATGTACCCGTCATTCAGGGTATAAGTCTCTCTTCACTCATCCTGTTATTGATCAGAAGATGGATTGACACATAGTTTTACTTCCTTCAATTTTCCTCCCTTTAAATTTAACAAAGTGCTTGAAATCACTTGGTTTTTCTTGAAGAAGATCTTTGTTCTTTTCATTCTTATGGCTATGGCTTCATTGCCATCGCTTTTAATGCTTGTGTGGTATCTATGTAATCACCATTGCCGATTAATTATCCCTTAATTGTTTCTATTTTAAAGTAACATCATTGTTTTCTATTCCACAAAATACTTGCTACATTATTCTTAATCATTTTTCAACTTGATCTGTTGCACTATAACAATCTTGGGGGGAAAATCCTCCTTGTTTCCCTATTGAGTCTTGAAGAATTCTTAATCCATCCTTGTGCAATTAATTTCCCAATATAATATTTGCCAACACCTTTTTCATATTTGTTAATAAATGTATTCTTGTTGTGCATTCTTATTGTCATTTTCTATTGCAGTTGATATGTACCTTTAAAATCAATGTCAAAAGAAAGGAAATTGAGACAAGGTATAAAAGGCAGAAAGGGACTGTGTTGTATGTATGTGTGCGTGTTTGTGTCTGTTACTTGAAAGCACTTGCATTACAGAAGCAATGGTAACACACAAATTTTATCATTGCACAGCATGAGGAACGCTAGTGGACTGACGGCAGCTGACCTAGCCCATGCCCAAGGCTTTCAGGAGTGTGCCCAACTGCTTTTCAATGCCCAGAATCTGCAACTCAATCAGTTTAATGGGCTGTCAACCAATGGCTCTGTGGGCTATGGGAACCACAAGCTAATCCAAGAGCGGGGCATTATTAATCCAGTGCCCAGTCGAAAGAGGTCTCTTGATTCTGTGGAGTCTAATCAAATCAAAAAAGCCCGAACACATGGTAAGTTATGACTACTAAATAAGGTTCTTAAATATTTTTTTAATATTTATATTTCAAGTTAGTGTTACACAGTTTTGATTGTTTTTAGTTAGGTTAATGTTATTTATATTAATGTTATCAATGATTATTGATTATTTGTTATTGACGGTTGTGACAATTGAAATCAATAATTGCAAGGCCAGTGCAAAATTTTCAATGTCAAATAGAATTTATTTTAAATTAGTTGTAAGTTTTGAAGTGTGTGCATAACCACCAGATTTGAGAGATGTTGATCCTCGGCAGTACCATGATTTCATTTTATCTACATGGATAAATTGTTCTTGTCATGGCAGATCTAGGTTATCAGGCGATGAATGGAGTTAAAGGATCCTGTGGAGAAGACCAAACGGAGAACATGCATACAGAGTTTGGGTCAGCCGTAAACACAGGTGGGAACGGATCACTAAATGGGTCCTTTCCTTTGGGGTTCAATAGCTACAAGGTTACAGAACAGGACCAGGTGGCCACAATGGAGAGCTCATCCTCTCCTGCCCACAAAGAGCAGGAGATCTTCACCGTAGCCTCCATGCAAATACCATGCCGTTGCACTAATTCTTATGCCTATTTGTAGAGACGGTTGGCCTTTGATATAGATTAATGCTCTTATGGTTATGTGTCTGAGACACAATATAATTCCGCATACGTCAGATGTATAAAAAACTTTATTATGAAATTATGCAAGATTATTTATTCCATTTTAATTCAGGCAGTGTCCTTAACAGTTTGTTCTTGACAAAATAAGAGAATATGTTTTGCTTAGTTGAAGGTTACGTTGAGTTTTGTTTTGCACAATAACTTCCCTTAAATCTCTATTGTCACTTTTAATTTGATTCAAGTTGCTTTAAAGACAAATTAAATTTGTTTCTTCTCCTTAAAATAGTTGCATTATCTTAGTAGGCAGCTTTTATGCCATGACGTCCATTAGTTAACTGCACAAGAAGTATTTTTCTTTGAAATTTCACAGATTTTTCTGTGAGTCGTATTGTAGGTTTTCTTACATGGATTTTAGTAAGGCTGTTGGTTATTTCTTTTGATATACTGTAATTGACCCATTTTATTTTTCTGAGTAGCAAAAAATAGATATCACATCAATGCATGTACTTATTTAGTTTTTCCCTTAAAAGATCTACTTGGGAATTTTCTTGTTGTAAATTGATGTTTATTTCTCTTGTTATGCCAAAGCATATCTTTACCTGAATGTATAAAGTACATCCATGGACCTTTGCTGTGCAGCTTTAGACATGTTTGTTCTTGTTAAAAAGTAGCAGGTGCTATCCATATTTTTAAAACCTTTTGATGTTAGGTTGTAGTCTTATTTCTTTTGCAACGGTTTATATATAGGGACAACATTTTTTATATTACATATGTTAAGTGCTATGGACATAAATTGACAGAGAGGTGTTAATCTTTAATTGCATTGTATTTAAAATTTCTAAAAATGTTGTCATGTTTGCTTATTGAGGCAGAATGGAAATCTGAGGTGAATGAGAAAGGCAAAACTTTTTGCACTTCATATTAAGTAATGCATGATTTCCCTCTGTAAAAGTATTTAGCATTTCAGGAGACATCTGGTATAAGTGCTAATTTAAATATTGAATATGTCTGAATATATATATATATATATATATATATATATATATATATATATATATATATATATATATATATATATATATATATATATATATATATATATATATATATATATATATATATAGATCTCTATTCATATTCATATGTTCATGTAGAGTAGCAGGATGCTTGACAAAATGTAACTCTATTTTCATTAAATTGTGCATTGTTAATCGACATATCTGGACTCTTAAATGTGTAATTATTTGCTTGAAAGAACATATCAGCAAAGAAGAAGCAGTATGTGGATTATCTCAAATTGTATTTTATTTACATTTTGTTTTACCGTCCTAAATATAATTTTGGTATTGGTTTAATGTTCATGTAACATAAGGCAGTGTGCACTTCTGTTTCTGTTAAGGTAAGCAAAACGAATCTGGACTTTAACCCCAGGTTCAATGCTTTAGATGTCTTACATAAACCATACCAAAAAGTGAGTTCTCGATTACAAAATACTACCAAGTTCAAACTGTTTCTGGGTCAGCTTTAAACTCAGATTTTTAGTGTTTGCTTTTGTGAATACCACTTTGTAAACCAACATATCTCTAGTTAGAAGATCACTTAAGGTTACGGGTATAAAATTCTTTAGAATTAAATATATTTAACAGTACACGACCAACCAAACGATGGGATCAGAAACCGCAAGAACAGGATATTTTCAGTTCAGGAAATGAAACCGGTTGGAAATTGTTGTGCAAAACAAGCATTCGGGGTAAAACCCTCGTTCCTTCTGTATGGCATTTTAATTTTTTTGTCTTCTTTGACAGCAGCACTCCCATTAAACGGACATTTCCCTCATGAGGCGCATGTGATCCGTGAAAATGTGAATGGACATTCAAACATCCCGTCCGAGGTAGAAAGTGCAGATTATATTGGGAAGAGAGGCATCTCACATCTTGATTTCTTTGACAATGGCCTTCACTTTGGCCATCATAATGGCTTTGGAGATACTGCTGAGAACATGGAGGATGCCAGCAGTCGGATCGAGCATCTTAAGTCAGTTAGTGCAGAAAAGCAATATGACCACATCACCTTCAACACCATGCATCTCTTTCACGGGTGTTAAAATGTCCCGTCCAGAGTTAAGTGACTTGACACCCATACCGAATGTTCTGTCCATGTCCATTGAAAGGGACACTGTAATATAAGTTTTGTTTCTGAGGATGTTTGTGTTTATTTCAGAGAAAACATTTGTGTTTAAAAAAAGTTTAATTGAAAGTTAATTGGGGCCAAACTGAGATGATAGTGTTGTGTTTCTGACCTGAGGGAAGCCCAGGATTTTGATACATTTTTGTATAATTGGTGCCTATGTTAAAATGTTTACCATCATCTCTTATGTAATAATTAGTGTCAATAAAATTGATCAATTAAAACCCAATGCATCACAATTTTTCAATGACGTCACTGGCTTTAAATAAAATGCCTACCTTTATTTTATTTCCCGTTCTCTGTAAATAGCTGATACACTTTTTTAATGTATTCTTATATCTTATAATATAAAAAAACGACTAAATATGACTAAAGTCGTGTACCTGTTGCGCAATTGTGTCCACGTCAGAGTGCAGTTCCCGCCTTTTACCGACAGGTGGCGGTTGACCTCATAAGCAGCGCGGACCGTACCAAGTTCTTAATAACGGGGGTTCCGCGATCTGCATCTTTAGTGAATAACGACCAAAATATATTTAAACGTTTTAACTCGACATAATAACAAAAGTAAATAAATAAAACTGTTCTACGTGTGTTGTATGTATGTTCTCCAGCCGATAAACCCCCCCGCGCGTGACAGTGGTACAACCCGAACTGGAGAAATAACGTCCTGTACTTTAGAAGAGAACGCACAGAAACTGGACGCCAATCATCACATAAGCATTAACATCTCAGTGTGACATCTCTGTTAGATATATTTCCTTTAGTGTAGCTGAAAGATGTCTACCCCGGCCAGAAGAAGACTCATGCGGGATTTTAAGCGGTGAGTGTCCGTGAAATGTGTTTGTTTTGCTGAAGTAGCCGGCTAGCTAGTTAGCATGTTAGCCGGCATTTCATTTCCTGTTATGACACGTAACACAAAAGACGAGCTGCTGTTGTTTTGGGTCCATCCAGCACTTCCGGTCAACACAAACCTATCATGTTGTGTTTTATAAAGAACAAAACCATTGTGGGGTTCTTAAAGTGTGACATTGTTTAGATTATGGGGAATCAAATCTAATAAAAAAATGATTTTACAATTATTATTTATTAATTTGTAATTAATTTAAAGAAACCCTACTTGCCATTATATATCACGTCTATTAAATAACTTAAGTTCATTTTTAAAGTTGTTCTCTGTCCCACAGACTCCAGGAGGATCCTCCAGCTGGTGTTAGTGGAGCTCCATCTGAGAACAACATTATGGTCTGGAATGCTGTAATATTTGGGTAAGACGAGATGAAAACCTAGAAATATAGATGTTCAAATGTCTTCAAAATATTGATTTCACATTTCTAGAGTTTACTTGTTATCAGTTGCTCATAGTGTGTGCATGTTAAGGAAATCCATCAGTTTCTTCAGGGTCTTATTTACACTCCTTTTTACACTATTATCATCCATCCATCCTTTGGAAGACCGTGAAATAACAACAAAAGAAATGAAAAAAGCCTTTGTCGCCAGTATCACAGCTCTTATACAGTCCGTTGCTTACATAAAGTTTGCTGAATGCTTTGTTGACATGTCATGGCCTCGGTCTGAACTTTAAAGGATTGCACTTGAACCGGTGCCCACGCTTGTTATTTGATATCATGGTCAACATGCTATACTTGGCCTTTCAGCTGTATATTCCAAACAGGTTGGGTCATTTAAATGTCAACTCTCAACATCTGCCTTTGCTTTTAATAATGTGTTTTTGTGTTTTTCACGCAGCCCAGAGGGAACACCTTTTGAGGACGGTAAGTGTGTTTGATCCTTTGACTTTATAAATAGTCAAATAATTAACATACTTACTATTTAGAAATAATATTCGCTGTAACCATTGTTTTTTGCTCTAAACCCAAGGTACGTTCAAGCTTACAGTTGAGTTCACAGAGGAATATCCAAACAAACCCCCAACGGTGCGGTTTGTCTCAAAAATGTTCCATCCAAATGGTAAGTGACACTTCCTGTTTGGGTCTCAGAGTAGAAGCATGGAAGTTTATAGACTGCCTTTGGTGAAACAACACAACATTGCCTTTTAAGACTTTTAAACGCCTGCCTTTTTATAAAGTTAACTGAAATGCATATTCATTTCCCTAAAGTAATGAATGTAGTACTTTTGTTTCACTGGGAAATCTTTCCATAACATTTAAAGAGTTGAAGTATTAACAGAGAATTGCTGTCATAGAGACAAGTAACTTTAACTGGGTATTGCTCCGATTGATTGGCCGGAGATTGGTATTGTCTGATAATCATGGTATAACATCTGAAAAAAGTAAACGGTGATCAGAGTGCTTATATTTCAGTTGTATAAATTTGAAGCATCAGAATCTGCTTTTTTATTAACCGATATCCATGACAAAAAAAATCGGTACTCTGTCCTGTTTAGAGCATTCCTTGCTTTAACCCATGTCTTGTTGTCATTTTCAGTATATGCGGATGGGAGTATCTGCCTAGATATTCTTCAGAATCGGTGGAGTCCTACTTATGATGTGTCTTCTATTTTGACATCAATCCAGGTGTGTAGAAACCCTTAAAAATTGTTAAAAAAAACATAATTAATCCAGCCCATGAACGGGTTTTAATTTGTTTGAAACTTTCAAGATGATACCATTACTATTAGAGCCGGTTTCTAAGTTGAGTAATTGTGGCTTTTTCATAATAACAATGCATATTATTTAATAAAAAGCAATATTTAATAAAATACCGTTAATTTTTAGCACATGGTCAGTTTTAGGTGTACATTGATTGGTCTTTTGTTTCAGTCCCTTCTAGATGAACCAAATCCCAACAGTCCAGCAAACAGTCAAGCAGCACAACTGTATCAAGAAAATAAACGAGAATATGAAAAGCGGGTTTCTGCGATCGTTGAGCAGAGCTGGCGAGACAGTTAACCACATTCATTAATATTTTCTCACTGGATTGTTTGCTTTTGTTTGGCTCTGTTGGAGGATAGTTTTTCAAATCATTATTTTTAAGTTTTTATGCACTTTACTCATGCAAGATTGATTTATGTTTTAATGTCTCCTACATTTTTGATTGGAGTGGTTTTCAACTCATTCATTCATTAAGATCACTGATCTAAAAAGATGCAAAACCGCTGGTGTTGAATATAATGCCTGGCTAAATGTACATCTGGCATGAACTTTTCATTTTTTGCTAAATATAAGTCAGTTAAGTATTCTAATCTGGATTAATGACCCATAGATATGTCAGTACTCTGGTGAAAATGTATGCAGTGCTTCATTATTGTTTATTGCACATTTTTGTATTTCAGTTTTTGGGAACTTGAAATCAGTACCATTGGTTTACTTGTGACTCGTGTAAGGGAAGTTGGCATCTCATTGTCATGTCAGTGTAACACACTGAAAATGTGTGTCTGCTATTAGACATACATGGGGTGGCTATGTATAGTGAAACGAAACAGCAAAAGGCATTAATGTATAAAAGCATATTTACTAGTCATAAAACTGAGACTTGCAGGAACTACTCAAAAGTATAAAAATATCCAACACAATTCTAGTGAGATACAAGTAACTACATGTAATAAACATGCATCCTTTCGCAGCTTGCATCAGAGTCCAAACAAATGTTTTCAGGTCTGTTTCCAAAATCTTTATCATTGCCCTGTTACATGCATGAATGCTTGAGTGTGTCCTTGTATCTACTCTCTTGTATATACAGAACATCTGAATTTTGTGTACAGATTTTGCACTGGATGGCAATCTCATTTTCCAGCTCTTGTAAATACTTAAATAAAAGCTAAAAACAACCTTCATGAGTATTGCATCAATAAACAAACTAAATACACAAACGTTATTGGAACAGGTTATACATTTCATTTGATTCAGAACACCTGGGTGCATGACACAATGGTGGTTGATGCATCCCATCACATTTATTGACGAATAATCTGTAGATGATGGAAAAACACATAAAAACAACATGTCTTACTTTTACACTTAACATTTAAACAGTAAGAAAAACATACACGTTTGCTGAAAACAATAAGTAAATGCATGAAACTGGCCGTGTGGTTGGATGAACAGAATATTTTAAGTACTTGCTAGCAGAAAAGTGACCCTTTTTGTCACTAAGCCTTGAGTACAAATATATCACTAAGAGATATACAAACCAGATTAACCATAATCTATAACAACATGACACAGCCCATCTTAAACACTGGGTACTTTTAGACACGCTCCACGAAATGTAACACTGCAACCATGTAAACGTCACACTACCTGTTGTATGCACGCTCTTTTTTCGACCTCTCTAAAGCCTTATCCATTGTCTTTTCATTGTCACCTCTGCACTTTGGACAGTACCACTTTCCTTTAGGCTTATGGTGCAAACCGACACAAGAGAAGTGAAACCATTCAATTGTGCACTCATCATTATCACAACCTATCATTTCCCCATAAGACACCTGCTCACACAGGCAATATGTGGGTTCATTCGGATCAATAGGCAGATCTGTAGGTGATGGCTCTCTGTCTTGCTTGCTTTTTGACCTCTTTTTCTTCTTCGACGATGCGGATGACGTCTTAGCCTTTCTTTCCTTTGATGTGCAAGAACCAACCTCATCGGCGAGGTCCATGCCATAGTTTGAATTGTCCCTGTTCTCCGAACCATTTTTTTGTCTTCGTGATCGCTTTCCGCCCGACTTGTCAACTGAGCTCAAAGTCTCGTCTCGTTTTTTATCCAAGCATGGTTTACTCACTGCCAACAGTGAGGAGGAGAGAGGTATCATGGGTACTGTTGCTACGGCACTGGGGGCACTTCCCACGGACACAATGCTCTCGGGTGAGTCCTGGCAGGAGTGGAAAAGCTCACTTTGCCACTCAAGCTGCCGACTGCGATTCTCCACCAGTTCCACCATTTGGCCTGCAATCTGGATCTTTTCATCTCCGAGTTCTTCCGTGCGGATCAAAGAGCGCTGGATCCAGTGGAGAATGCGCTTCCGCTGTACAGGATCGGTTTCTTGTCTGTGCTTCTCATAATTTTCATCCAGTTCCTTCAGTGCCTCTACGATAATAAAGCACAATTAATGGGAAGAAAACACAAAAACGCACACATTGTAATTCACATATTTAAGCTCCATGACAACAA
Organism: Triplophysa yarkandensis; assembly: GCA_033220385.1. NCBI lineage: Eukaryota > Metazoa > Chordata > Actinopteri > Cypriniformes > Nemacheilidae > Triplophysa > Triplophysa yarkandensis. The sequence goes on from CM065659.1 coordinate 17,632,557, forward strand.
GGTCTCTAAATGGGTTGTTGGGCACATGACCTCACGGCTGCGACATGAATGCAGCTGGAGGGCAGGAAGTGCATTTTCTCCACAGAAATAACTAAAAGTCTACAATGCGAATGTTAAACACTCTTCAATACTAAAGCACAATCAATACATGTAAAAATACAAACACATAAACATGTAATTCACATATTTAACCTCCACTAATGTGTGAATGCAGATGGGGGCAGTAAGTGACGTTTCTCCATCACTAGAAGTCAAAAACAGTCTTCAGTGTCACATGTTTCACATACATATTTTCAATACTTCAATGACCCTTGACCTTTCAAATAATGACACTTAAATCAGTGTGTTAAAACCTGTACAGCTCTAATGACAACAAACAGGAAATAACATTACACAAGTTGCCAGATTTCAGTCTCCATCATGCACTCAAACCAGTTATTGTGATGATGTCACAAAACCATCATATAAATGAAATAAAACTTGACTTTGATGCACGAGAACATGCATCACCCAACTGAAAGGAAACTAGCAGGTTTCAATGCTAACAGCTTAGCCGCTAGCAGGCTAGCTAGCATGTTACAGCAGCTTCACAATCGTCGCGTGGTGTTTTTTAACTAATAAAGTAATTTCTTACCCTGATATCTGGCATCAATTTCTCTCATGTGAGAAACACATCTCTGAAGATCCAGAGGTAAAGACTCGACGAGCTCCAGATATTCCCCAACATATTTCACCACAACATGGGACGGCTCAGCGTTTGCAGAGGGGTTTAGCATCTTTTACGCACATTTAAGAGAATAAAATGTACGTTTATGAACTATTTAACCCTGTATTTGTTTTCTATACACAGAGTAAAGTTACTCGAGGAAACGTAGTGTGTGCGCGCGCGTGAGCAGTGACGCAACCACGGCGGATTCTGAGCTCATGAATATTAATTGCGGATGACGTCACGACATCCTATTTAATATTCATTAGTCTTTGGCTGTAGGGATTGTGTTTAGCAGGCCTTCATTTAAATTAATATTAAATTTATATAAATTAGCATTGACTAAAGCATAGATTTGTTCAAAAACTATAATAATAAAATAATAATCACTTCCCTGCTAAATGAATCAATTAATCAATTAAAGGAAAGAATTGAGGAATGCATTACATCACACGGCAAGAAGAACGGACATGTCACCATCTGTGGATGCTCATAACAATCAATGCAATATGGCTCCGGTAGGAGTGTGATAGTGTTTTATATCAGCATGGCTGTGATGAGGTCATAGCGGCCCGACGCACAGCTATGAGTGCCAAATTCAACAGATTGACGTCACAAATGTGTAGATGAATCACAAACAACATCTGAGGGTCTTTAATCCCCTCTACATTTGTTCTGATGGTGGTGACAACTTTCTTCAGCACCGTTGAACAAATATCTGATGGTCGATTATCGCATGACTCTCAGCCAATCAGATTCGAGGAACAGAAGTAGCTGTAGTATAAAGAGCAACATCCCATGACTATGAGTGCCATACATCATTTATACAACATCCGAGTTTATTTCAAATTTATACGTTTATGTAAAACTTTCCGATTTTATCAGGAACTTGGGAACTACTTTTTTACGCGCTGAATTCCAGCACATCAAAACAGTTAAACAAGCCTACGTTACTTGTTCTAAACCGTTACCTCGTCTAAATTAATAAAGTAGAGTAAGAGAAAGAATGAGGCCTGAATGTGTGTGTGATTGATTGAATGAGTGTGTGTTTTGTTTGTGTACGTGTGTTTACCAAACATGTGCGAATTTTCATTATTTTCATTGTATTGCGGTACTTTTCAATTGTTTTTAAAGTCAATGCGCATGTTTACAGAAGCAAATTCTCTTTCCGAATTTTTAATAATGTCGATCGCGACCAAATTGTTCATGTGTTTACTGCCACCTTGTAATAGTTGCAAACTGACGTAAAAATGTCTTTACGTAAGTAATCTTGAGACTGATTTCCTGCATTTGTGTTTTTGTGTTTAAGGACGGAGTGGCAGAGTGATAGGAGCAGTGAAGTGGTTCCTGTTATATCTTTGGTCAAATATTGCACGGCTTTCAGCCAATCAGATTCGAGAACCCCTTGTATAAAAGAGAAAAGAAGATATATGTATCCTACGTTTTCGTTGGGTTTAAAATTACAAAGTGAAACCCGGACTTCGTGCATACGTAATGATGAGACAGTTCAGCATTTGCATGGCAAGTGTGCGCAAAAGTCGAAATGGGCAAGAGGATGCACGCTCAAAATTTGGGCTTAATGATGTCGGAAGTGCAATAAGACTTTTTAACAATAACAGTAATTCGTGCAATACTTTAGATTTTGTAAATGATCTTAATGCGCAAAGTAACTTTCATTTTCAAACTCAAAGATGAATCCATGAGGTACAGAGGCTTCTAAACTCTTCTTCGACTGGTGCTGGTAGAGTATTTCCGTCAGCTTTTGAGTGCACTAATGATCTAAAAATATATCAGCATTAATGACATTTATGTTCGTGTGTAAGGCATATTTGTAAAGATACCTGAATATTGTAATTTAGCAAAGGCCTAGTCCTGACTTAATCTTAATCTTAATCCTAAACTTAATGTCCAATGATTATATAGAACATTTTCCGTGCTGTTGTGTGCCTGAAATTTTGCCTGCCTCCATCTTTTAATGCATCTAAACCAAAGATGCCGTGAACTAATGCCCGTGTTGACCTTGGATTTGGCCTGCCATATACCATCCGAGGAAGGAAGGGGGGGTGAAGAGGGTTGCCTTGGATCATCATTTCTAACTCCACAGAACTATTTATTTGTTTCATTGTTGAGCCACAAAAGAGTAAACTCCAATTAAAGGTTTAAATTAAATGTTGTAAATCGATAATATCTTTTTTCAGTTCAAGGTGCACCAAGGGGCACTTTGCGATATTAAATGTCAATTTGCGAGATTTTCCAATTGCTTGTAGCTTAACGAGTGTATTTGTCTTATAGTTGTATGGAACAAAGAAAGCGTTTTGATTATTTGTTTTGTATTGAAATAAGTTCATTGAAAATTTCAAGTAGCTTGCAGTTACTTTCATTTTTTTTCAAGTTTACTAATGATCTATTAACTAGTTATAACAGATAGTTAATATAAAGTGTTACCTAAGTAGCTCATAACTCAAAAAAAGGTTTTACCCCTGTCTTAAACAGTGTAAGATATCACCGTAATTTATTAAGACAGGTGAAAATATATACATTAAAATATATGCATTTGGGTGGTGGTAATCCCTCATATATTTGTTTCTTCTACTCTAGACCTTCTGGACTTTCCAGCGGACATTAGAGTTGCATTCAGAACACACTAGGTGGCAGCAAGTCTTTTGGGGAATTTTAGAGATGTAGTTTTGTTGTTGAGTGTAATAGTGCTGTTATCACTTATTTTAATGATGCAAGATGCAAGTATTTTGAAATATTTTACACCATCATCATCATGTAATGGACAATACAATTATATGTGTCCATTTAAGGTTGGAGGAAAAGAATTATCCAATCACGTTACAGTTTAGAAGAGGATACATTAGAAAACATACATAGGTCATCTGCTGAGGCTTTTTGAGGTGTAGCATAGGCCCACTTTTGGGGCACAAAGTGGAGAATTTGCTGCAGACACTAAATGTAAATGTTGTAATATGAAACATAGTTGTCATTAGGTATAAAGTGTTCTTTTAGAATATTTTACCATAATGTGAGTAAATCCTTTCTAGCTAAATTGCTTAGTATTGTATCTCACTCTGGTGTCGTCCGAATTTAGCGAGAGACCTGCATGTGCACATAAACATAAAACGAAGAATAAGAATAGTTTCAGTAAATGGATCTTCAGCTTTCTATGTATGTTTATTAATATAATGTGGCCTCTAACATTTTAACATTTTGATGACACCAACGCCCTGCAGTCGATTCTTGAGTCAATGGGTGTTTTATATGTAGATATGTAGAAATGACCTTTAAAGTTATGCATTACGTGTATTTCTTTTAACACGCTTATTATTAGCAAATGAAAATGTCAGATGACTAAAATGTTATAAAGTGCAAATGAGACAGGAAAATTAAAGAGTCCTAGTCTTACGCACTCTAACCAGACTGCTCACGTTAAAAACACAACCTCATACGCATTCAATGTCAAGGGAGGATTCAGAGTTTAGACAAAATTTCACATTAAATTCCCATTAACTTGCAGAACCAGAAGTGAGTTTTTGATTAAAAGCATATAAAGAAGACATTCTTTGAAACCAAACTCAGTCATTTTCCTCCTTTCGGTGGAGCTGATATAATCATTTGGAAATATGCTGCGGGGCAACATGACTTTAGGAGGGTGGCGATGGCAAAAAAAGTAATCGTTCTTTTCTCATACGTATGTTTAGGAAACGTGTATAAGTGCTATAAGTTTACTCATTTTAAACTTGATCTAGGAAAAGTTTTCTTTTTAAAACTAGAAAGTAAGCCACTGTAGTCCCAAGCGCTATAAGTACACCAACAAGTACCCTAGGACTTCCTCGAATGATTTATTATGTTTTGTAAAGCATTAAACGTTGTCACAAATGATGTCTATGTATAAGATCTATTGGGCACATTTATCCTGCAAATAATTCATATGGAAAAGAGCTGGATAGTATAGTATGCTCGGTACCATCCCCTATGAGAGGCACAGCATACAATATACATAAGTAATTTGCATGTACCTTTCGGTTTTCAGCTGTGAAGTTTATTTAAATTTCAGCGCAGAAATATTTGCTCTTCTCCACTTTCAGGAAATTTATGAGAACCTGATGTGAACTCACTGTTTAGGCCTTTTCAGTATAAACAAACTTTGACTTGTCTTGTACGTGTGAATTTTATGACCCTTGATTATGTCACAATGCCCTGACATTGCCAGCATGGATGACTGCTTGTGAAGACTTGATTTTCTAAGTGAAGAGAAAGACAGTTGCTTCCCTTTCACATAGGATATTATGTTATGTTTATGGTTCAGACACAGAATAAGATTTAAGGCAACGGGTAATGCTTGGGGGGAAGAAAATGTATGGAATGTTGAATGGCTTAAAGTGCGTCAGTCCAAGTGAAATAAGTACCTGTGGTGAGAGTATAACCTGATGATCTCACAGCAATACTGCTACCTGATCTCTTTACTGAGAATGCAATCCAAACAGATTTTATCTTATTCAAACACACACAATAGTGGCTTTGGAATTTATTTGCGTAAGAGCAAATAATGATATCATTTCAGATTACCATAAACAAGAAAAATCTGAGACTTTGATACGAAAAGACATGAGTGTGATGTACGACTTTGACAAGTGTTTCTCTTGCTTTAAAATGTCAAATCAACATCAAAGTTTGTCTCGAAAATCTATGTGACTTTATAAATTAGAAGCCAATAGGTATTTTTATTACTTCACTGTTTAAAGCGAAAACCAGCCTGAATCTCAAAGGGATGAGGCCAAATTTTTAATGCTTTATCTGATAAGCCTCTTTTCTTTTGGCATTTTTTTAAATGAATTGTTATTCCCATGTCAATGAGAGTTCTCAGGTACAACAAAACCCTTCATTCAGTTTTTTCCACATCTGTTTTTGCTATTGCTCCCACATCCTGTTTATCCACTGGATTTATTATCGTTCTCGATTCCCATGTAAGAGTCTGCACACTCTGTGTCTGTTGTTCTGGGAGGGCAACACAGGTAGTAGATTTAAAGAACTCAATATCCACAAGAGAGTTGATTATATAAGCTGTATCCTAAATGTAAGTCAAATTATTTTTTTTAATATTTAGTATAATATTTTGCAAATATAGTACACGTATATAATTAAGTACATAGCACAGTTCAGCAAACATAGTACACTACTTATGATTATGTGACGTTGCTCAGTTCTACAAACGTATGAATAGATAACTGCTCGATAATGTTTTTAATTTCATAATGAAAACATAAGACATAAGTGATAAACTCATTACATAGATTTGTCTATAAAGTACAATCTGGCTTTTACTGGAAACAAATTTTACACAACATATTCACAGTAAATCAGCATGTTCGCTATCAATATGCTGTATCCTTACAAACCATATAAGAAACTAGAAAATGTACACTCATGCAAAAATATTTTTATTTAAACTTTAATATTTACACTTATGAGTAAACAGCAATGTAATTACTCATGACGCATTCACGAATGTATTGAATTCACTCACGTTGACCAACCTACAATTTTTCTTGCATCAGTAATTTCTGTGAAAACAAATCCTGATGCCAGACCATATAATGATATGCTAGAAAGAGACTTATAGCAAGATTTTGTGCAAAGCCCTTTTCTATTTCAAAATGTCCATCCCCTTCAAAATGATTCAAAATGAAATAATTGGTTAATTCTAATGTCGATGAACCTGACAGTGGCTCAGCTTTCCTGTGGCTCAGATTTCAAAGAATTTCTGTTACTACGCCAATGACAAATAAAAATAAAAGGGCCTGTCAAATTCATTAAATTGTATAATTGTAAAAAATGTTGACCAATCTGAATAAAAGCCGGACCTGATCCCAGCTCCTCCTTTGTGACAATCACTCATTACCCAACCCCATCAATGTTCACAGTGGTCTAGTCATTTCAGAACAGAAAAAGCTCTTCCAAGACTAATGCAACAATCTGTTATTGTTGAATTCAAGATCAGAATGACTATAATAGACAAACAAACACCAGCAGCAAAGCAATGGAAAGCAAGCGACAGGAAGTTGAGAATGGCTTAACATTATGCAAATGATGAGCATTTTTTTTTTTTGATTGACTGCAAATGGAAGTAACACAGCAGACCTCATGTCATCCGTCTCCTGTCAGCAAAGTCCATCTACGGAAGTCGTGCCACTCAACGTCCATGTTTTAAAAAGGCCTCTGGTCAGTTATTTATGTCACAGCCCAGTCCTATCTCCTTTGGTAGGGGAGGGCAGATCATTTTAAAATCCCTGGTAAAAATCACAATTAAACAACACACTTTCCTATCAATCATCTTCACATTAACTTTATAATAACTTCGGTTTTCTAAGCAAAAAACCTCTTATTTGAGGAAGCATCATCCCCTGCAAATGGGCACAGGCTGGCAAGCGTGTCACGACAGCCCTGTCCCGAGAATCGTCAGTCAATATTGATTGACTATTAACTTGATTCACTGGGACTTAAAGCAGCCCTTTAAGCAGAAGGTTGCGGGTTCGAATCCCAGTATCAGCAGATAATGACAGAAGCCCCTTTGAGCAAGGCACCTTACCCCTGTTTGCTCTGTAGTGATAATTGGCCACTTTTACAAGTAGCTTTGGAAAAAAAAGTCTGCCAAATAAATAAATGTAAATGTACTGCTGGGTTTGTGATTAATCATCATTAGAGCAACCACATCTAGAATATACCAAAATCTACAGAATCACAAATACTTTGAGTGAGTTAGTTCTATCTACATACTCCGTGGATCCTTTTGCATTGAATTTGCTACCATGTTTCTATATAAGTCCTATACAAAACGCTTTACAGAGTATGCTTCGTACACATTTATTTTCAAAAAAATAAAGCGAAACCATGCTGACATTTTTGTCCTGTGTCAGCAACCACATTAGTGGAGGTGAGCGATCTATCTTTCCAAAATAATTTATAGGAGCTGTCCATCATCCCTGGTTGATAAGGGGCACCAGATGGTTTGCTCCCATCACTCAGTACCGGTTCTCCAGCACCATTTTTGGCTAAATGCAGCATTGATGCCCTTAAGCATTCATGGAGCAGCTCTAGATAAATCTATTCATTGTGAATATCTGATTGGCTCTGTGCCAAGTCTGCCATCCAGAGCTCTGTTATCACAGCTAAAGGAATGTAGGCTCACTTTGTTATCAGTGAGTAAACATTTGACTGTTTTAGCCCTACATCTACGTTAGCTCTTTTTTTTTTTGACTGTCCGACTGACCCTCCTGGGTGATTGTGGTGGAGGGGGTCTTATTGCAGGTGCGTCAGAAAGGGCCGGGACCTATGTATTGATCTGGGACCACAAAAGAGTCATCAATACAAACATCTTTATAGGAGGTGATGCATCAATCTTCAAGGGTTTATTGGAAAGAGTGCTAGTCCTTCAAATTTGCGTCAGCATGTGTGTTTTCTAAAAGCCGAGGGTCCAGGTCCATGTCCTTTGGATCCACAAACACACTTTTCTCTGTGGCTCATGAGTAAGGTCTAAGAGTGCAGGGTGATGAAAGTCAATGACGCAGAGGTGAGTGGCAGTGATGTAGATGCTGGCGTTTGCATCACATAGTGTGTCTCTACATCTCTGGTTGTTAAAGGAACAGTCACAACCAAGAAAATATAATTTGACACATAACCTTTTGGTACCTGGATGTGCATGCATTTTGGTAGAGATGTAATCATACAAATGGCGGTTCCCACTAATTGCATGTGTCTACCACAAAGGCTGTGATTCTGTTGTTTAGTACAGATTTTCACTACAATATTGAGACGTTTGTAAAGTGCATTTGAAAAACAACACCCATCAAAAATCAGCAAAATAAATATACTTTACATTCAGGAAAAAGCCTGGAAAAATTTTGAAGAACAGTGATAAAACAGATAAAAATGTGTCTACATTTCTTCTGCTGTGCAATATTTCTTTCTGTGCGAGTGTGCCCTATGTCTCAAGGATGTAGAGGCATTTACATGTTATTCATTGAGAAACTAAGCACGTCCTTCCATTAAATCATGTTGGTGGTCTTATGGACGCATGTCAGGGACTACAGAGGTGTGGAAATTGTTGGAAAAAGTTGGTTCCTTTTTCACATAAAAATACTATATTCTAGATCTTTTGAGTGTAAATTGTATCACCAAAACAACTTAGTAAAAAAAATTCTAGAGGTTATGTACTTAGTTCAATAATGAAACAATAATGGTCAGGTTTGTAAAATGCAAAGACTGGGTAACAGTCCACGTCACATTTATTTTCTCGTGACAAGCTATGTGTACTCATTTGGTTAACCGTCTTGCCTACATGTCACTGTGAGCCTTCTATAAGTGCACTGTGTGTGTCCAGATGTTGGAGATATAAGGGTGTTTGGTTAATATATCATCTGACTTGTGTGTTTGTTTTTGGTCTCTGAGACAGGGTCAGAGACTGTATATGTAAGTGTGTGTTGAGATAAAGAGTGTGTGTGACAGGAGCCATGTGGGCTTGTGTGAAAACCCAGCAGCCCTGGTCATTGTGACCCTAAAAGCAGGAGGGTTTAATATTTATACCAGCCCTCGCTGTGCGGATTCACTCAGAAGGGAGTACCAGGAAAAAGGCGTCATGTCTGATGTGGTTTACATCAATGCTGTACGTGCATGTGCGTGAGAAAGAGAACATGAGAATGTGATGTTTTGCACAGAGACTATTCTGCCCACAGACAATGATTGCGTGTCGTGGGGAAGACAGTTGTGTATGTTAGATGTTTGTTTAAACAATATTGAATGTTCAATGTAAATGAAATTTAAAATGAGACTAATATATAAGTACACAAATGTACACATTATTATTAACATTACATGGAGTAATATTAAACTATAAACTAAATGTTATAAAATATTAGTGTTAACCGGATAGCTATTGCAAATAAAAAATGTCCAAACAACTTTCCCATCTGGCAACAACTGATTGGTTCATGTAGACTCCGTATGTTTGGCTTTACAGTTTACTATTTGTCAATGTGCTTTGGAGAGCTATGGGCTGCTGTTTACATTAAACCACAAGAGTGAAGCACAGACACCAACTGCACAACGCATACATGAGCTACCTCTAAAAATACCCACTGTACACATCAACCAACTAAAGCCTGCTGCCTTGGATTCAGCACATGCAGTTCTAATATGGAATAGTGAAAGGTTGTTATTCAAGATCTGTTTACAAGAGGGGTTTACATGGCGGTGGTGATCAAATTTTTGAAAACATATCAGATGAAAAACTGTGTACTTCCTTTTAATGAAATATGTAAGTCAGTCATCTGAAAAGTATTGCAGAAGTAATTCTGAGAAGGGTCTCTTACTACCCTGAAGGGCTTTATTTGCCCTATAGTGGCTTGGATAGGCCACACTACCTTTCTTGTTACCAAGCTCATTGTGTAGTAAAAGAAGTCAAGTACCAAAGATCCATTTGTGTTAATTACTTGGATAGGATTTCCACGTATTGCTCATGGGCTTGCTCAAGTTCCTCCAGTTAACTCTTTCAAAAAGATTTCCCAATCGTCCAGCTCTTACACCTGGCAATATAAATACAAGCTCATCCGAGTCTGTCCTTAATTAATGACTGCTTCTTAAAGAGCATACGCATGACTCAGTGTGTGTTTTCCTTTGGGCCTATATGGTCTGCATGACTTCCACAACATTGATTCTCATTTGAGAGAAAGCCTTTTAAAGCATTGTCTTTTTCCATTAGTAGTGACGCATCTTTCAAAGGAAACATGTTCTCAATGGACTGGCTCTATCAAAACCTTTTTCTCAACTGGTTTATTATAAAGCCGGGCCATGATCATGAATGGTCAGAAGTTTGCAACTAGGTCACGCTTTAAGAATGAAGTGTGCAGGGGAAACGTTGACCCTTTGTTTCTCCAAAAGCACTAACCAAAAACAATGTTACTGCACGTGCACACTTTTCTGGCCCAAACTCAACTTCCGGAAGAGGTTCCTGCAGATTTTTTCTGATAACAAGCAAAAGAAATAATGTTCCAGGACCCATTCAATAAATTGTTTAATTTATAAAATGTGCATTAAATAAATTTTATATAATACTGTAAAATTTCAACAGAAATTAAATAATACTATGGTCAATACCAAAATATATAAGCGCTCCTGATTTATGGAAGTGCATCAAGTGAGTTCTTCATTTTAGACAAGGTTGTGAAAGGGTCAGCTTGGATGAAACAAAGCCAGATGCAAATAATAAAAGTAAAATCTTTGCAAGAGAGCAAAAAATGCATGCCACCACTTGAAAGCTGGTTGAGACCCAGTTTAACAGATAACCTCAGGCAAAGTTTCTCCTTCCTGTTTGGCTTTCTCCTGCTTATTTGCACAAGCGCTCTTTCTTGTGACTCAAACATCACATTGACGTATTTCCCCCTTTGTAAAATAGCATCTGTGTGCAACTGTGTTCTCTATATAATATTGTGTAGGAGGTATGAAAAGTGCTCCTGTATTTTTCGGTGTGTGTCTGTATGTGCAGAAGAAAAAAATGGATTTAGGAAATGGTGTGACGAAGAATATGGAAAGTCTATTTGTTTTGCAGGTGCATTGCAAAGATAAGAAGAAAAAAATGAGGAAGAGAGAGACTGGAAGCAGTATGTACACATGAAGCATTCCACCAAATCAAGAGGGCGTGAAAAGAGAAAATAAAAAGAACATCACTTCCCGAGTCTGAAGATGAAAGACAGGAAATTCTGTGGAAAATGGATCATTTTCTTTTTATGCTTTTCCCGGGCTCATAATTTTTCTTTATGTATTGAAAAGCACAGGACAGTGTACACAAAAGTACACAAAATTGATGATAATTTTATTATTCCAAAGGTTTTTATTCAACACACAACAACGGAGCCATATCATGGCTGTTAAATGAACAGTAATTGGATGTTTTAATTAACATTAGACTATAAAAATCCATCCATTTTTAGAATCCGTTGGGTGTAGAGGGCTTGAGCCAATTCCAGTATCTTAGGCCAAAGGCTGAATCAACTGTGGATGTCCAGCAAAAATTGTTTACTTAATTTAAAGAAAATTGTAAAAAATATTTCTACTAAACTACAAAAACATTTAATTATTTACAATTAAATAAAAAATATATCCACAACTGTTTTTAACTGTTTTTGAAATTCTATCATTATTTACTACACCACCTCCTCTTGTTTTTTTAAACCTATAGTGACTTTTTTCAGCAGAACACAAAAAAAAGATATGAATGTATCTGTGAGATTCTTAACCTCAATTTACATTTACTTTGTGTGTTTGTGTGTGTTATCAAGTTATCAAGTTGTTAACAAGTTATCATCTTTAACAGCAATCAGATGGCTTGGACTACAGCAAACGGCAGGATTGTAGGCATCCATGACATGTCATCAGAGACCCATTATGAAAGTAACTGGATTCACATGATGTTGCCTCATCACTGATGGTGATACAGTGACTGATACGCTTACCAAACAATTCACTTCTTTTGTGTAGACAAAAAACAATTCAAGTCAATCGGTTCCATTGCTTTTCTGTTACCAACATTACCAACAACTGTTAAAAATATATGGTGGTGTTGGATGGTGTTTCAAGTGATCTTTAAAAAAACAAGTTAAAGGACATTATTCATTTTTGGGTAATTATCACTTTACACAGGCCCAAAGGGGTCATGGTTGTGAAATGTTTATATTAAAAGAATTTGCATTCAATTTGGACTCTTTTGTGTTACTTTCGAAAATACTGTGGGCACAAGAGAGTGCAAAATATTCCAGTGATAGGAACACAAATGATAGAAAGCAAATGAGAGAAGGTATGGCATGGCAAACGTTTTGACTCCCATAGCTTCTTTAAGATGCAGTAAGTTTAACCGACCTCGACAAGGACTAACAGAAGTAAAAAAGAGTGTGAGAGGATACAGATCATCTTCAGTGTCATTGTTGACAATGGCTTTGATCCAAACCTCGCGAGCTGTCCACATAGGTGACATTTTAATCTATCAGGAGCATGACGCGTACACGAAGATTATTCCAGTGTGATGGAGATGCATTCAAATAATCCTACTTTGCAATTTTCTACATTTGTTTCAACAGCTTTTTTTTCTAAATTCTCATAACAACATTGAGACGTGTCATGACTTTATTCCAATCACCTGCACACCTTGCTTGCAATTCTCATTTCTCTTTTGGATTTTGCCTTGTTTGTCTTTTTGCAGGTGACGTCATCCTTTCAAGTCCTTCTATTTACCTTTTTTTTTCAAGTGTGTGCTTGTCAGTGGGAGAAAGGTTTTACTCTCCCTGCTGAAGCCAAAGGCCTTGGGTTAATCTTATTACCCAAGGTAAGTCTCCTAACCCCAGTCTTCATAATCCTGTTATACACAGCAGATAGGAAGATTCCTTCTCTTGGGGAGGGGACATGTGCATTGCACAGGGACTTTAATCATTATTGATGAGCTATACCCTTCAATATGATCAATATTGCCGCATTGTCATAAAACACATGCAGTGGAATGGGATTGTCAATAAAAGATAGTTTATTAATTAGCCGCCAGGTTCTTATCAGAGAAACTCCAGCAGTTCAATAGTGCTTGTGTCACAGCAGGGGAGGTGGGGGCAATGACATCACTGTTTATCTTCTCACAGCTCTGGTGCTGGCTCACCAAGGTCTCACGTGTCGAGCAGAGAAGATGATTAAGACCGGCTGCTAGTTTACGTGCACACTTGCGCACTTGCATCGACACGCTTACACATAGTCATCCCGATTATACACACATATATGCTGAGACACTTTTGTGTGTGAGATCCATCTCTAGAGCTTTGGGAGCAAATCAAATTATTAAACAGAGTACGGCTGGGCTATTAATTTCTCCTGTGCTGGGATTTTATTGACATCAAAGGGATCAAACCAGCAGGAAATAAAAACCAAAATTAGATTTAAGTTTTTTCTTTTCACAGCAATGAGATTTAATGAAAAGCACATGGGGAATTGCACCAGTCTCTAATTTAAGTTTTTTTATGAGGACAGAACACCAGGAATCTTCCTTGGATATCTTCAAACATTGTCCTAAACTCAGATTTGCCAGGATACCAAATTCCACAACAAACACGTATGGGGAATTTTGGTTACATTAGAGGTGGTGTCTGTAATTGTCTGTTAAAATATTTCTCTTATCTCAGTTTATTGTGCAGAGACTATAAGTAACACCTTTGTAAGCCTTTGTTAAATTTAAAAAGAGTGACGCTTTCAAGATGGCACTGTTTGTTTGAACAGTCGGATTCAAACATAGCAACACTGATTCAATGGATGGCGTGAGGTTCGGAAAGACCGGTTTGTCCGACTGATGGCAGTGGAACCTGTTTTTTTCTTGTGATGGGTTCTGCTTGCAGCACGGAAAGTGCATACTTTACATTTTACAACAAACACGTTTAAAGGTATAGTTTACCCTGCAATAACAATTTTGTCATAATTCACTCCCTCTCTTTTAAACCCTAATATCTTCCATTCTTCTGCAGAGCACAATAGAAAATATTTTGAAGAATGTTATTAAAGAAATCGTTCAGTCCCCACTTGCTTTGGTTTTGTGTCATTGATTTGAGTTTTTGGTTACCAACATTCTCCAACTATTTTCTTTTCTGTTCTGAAGAAAAAAAGAAAGTCAAAATGCATTGCAGTGCCAATAGGTTAGTAAACAATGAAATAATTTTAATTTCACTTTGAACTACCATTTTAAGTGAATAGCTCTTAGGTCTTGATCTATAGAAACTGTGCAGGCCTTTTATTCATTTCTCATTTAAGAAAGTGTTTTAAGAATTAGAGAAAAGTGAATTGAAGAATTATATCTCTAATAACATCTCCGAGAAAAGTTTTTTAACATCATTTTCAAAATCAGATTAGGAGTCATATAAACACAATATTAAAGCATTTAATCGAGCTGTTCACTCCATTGCCTTCCTTCAGCAGGTCATGCCCCTCTTCTAAAGAATCATGTGTTCTCTGGGTGTTTTCATCACTTTCCCATAAAAAAAAGCCTCACAACCCCCTCAGGATGGACTTTGGAGTTGTTTACAATCAAAAGTTGTTACTTATTGTGGTTTAAACACTAAAACTGAGCAGCTGAGTCCTTGAAATCACATGCATTATGTTAACACTCGAGCACATGGCGGTCATCCAAAAAGGAAACAGCGAGGTTACCGAACGGTGACTTTATCAGACAGAGTTTGATTGTTGAATGGTACTGAATGTATACGGCCTTAAATGGTACATATTTGAAACTGGTAAGTTTCCCAGGGCACATTGGGAAAAAAAAAGCTTTGACATTAGACATTTAGTCAAATGCCAGAGAGTTTCTCGGAAGATGAAATACTCTCTAAATGCCCTAAAGGCAAATGGATTGATCGTTCAGCGGAACTTAATTGTGATTCATGCCCCTGGGTGTGACCCTGCCCTTGTGTGTGAAGGCCGGACCTCTTCCAACCATCAGCTTATCCATCGTTGGTCATAATCTTCTCAAAAGATGCATTGGTTGTGAGGCCAAAGATTTCCTCTTCATAACCTCAACGGCTGGGATTTATTTTGGCCTGTACCTCAGGGAAATTTAAATGGGATTTCAGGGTTGAAGAACATTATTTAAAATGGAACTCAGTTTATACACTTCAGTATGATGTCAGCTTCCTCTTGGCGTGTGATAATGATCATGCAAGTTAATGATATTTAATAGGCCATTATGTGGCATCTATTTCTATGATTTGGTCTAATTTGTCTTCTTATTTGTAATGAAAACAACAATCATAAAGATTGTAATGAAAAATGTTATGTTCATTACATTGATATATATTAAAGAGTTTAAATTGATGTATGCTGTTGTAGATTCCCTGTAGAGACCACAACATATTTTAGAGTTTTTCAGAGCGTTCGTTGAGAATAAGGTTACATTTAAAAAACTCTAGACAGACTTCCTGTAGTGTAGTGATCAGAGCATGGCAGTAGCAACGCTAGAGACATGGGTTTGATCATTGAACGTACTCTGAAACAAAAATGTATAATACAATGTAAGCATCTGCCAAATGCGTTAATGTAAATGTGAATGTAGACAGTTTATTGTATAAAATAGATGGATCTTTAATGACAATTTCACATATAGAGTTTAATATCACACAATATGAGATGAGCTATCACAAGGAAAATTATGGAATTTGTCAAGCACTTTCATCCAAAGTGACAGTACTTGCAGGATTACATTTTTTGCTTGTCAAGTTGTGATGTAAGGAATATTGTTTCCATGTCGTTTTAAAGATAATATCTAAAACGCCCTTCATATCACCCTTGAGTACTAAAAAAGTTTGTGTTACAAGTGGGTTTATATATTATCTGCCTGTGCATACATGCACAAATGCAAACAATAAAAATATTTATATTTTATAGACAGTTCATACAAATTTGAATTGTTTCTAAGTATAAATAAATGCATTCAAATATTTCCTTAGGATTCTGGATATACTGGATGGGTTTGCGTGTATTTTCTTTGTATTGTAAAAAAGCAGTGAACTGTAAACAAAATGAACTGAACTGAACTGTAAATACATACAATAAGCCTCTTGGTATGGGTGGAGTCCCAAGAGAATCTTTGACGTCACTGTAAATGCAATGGTTAAAGAGGAATGCGTGTTTGACCCACTTTTCAAATGGCATGATATCAGAGCCTCCACCTGTGATCCTGTAAGCGTTTCCCTCAGAAACTCTTAATGCATACATTGTAAGGACACCTATGTGAACCTCCCCTTCGATATTCATCATGTCGTTCCCCCAGGACGTTACTGACGTCAGTCACACTGAGTTTTCTCCGCTTAATGACTTTATTTACAAAATTCTACATGTTGCCTTTAGGAAATAAGGCGCTTTCTTGCATTTCCCAGAAGGAGAGAGAAAGAGAGATGGTTGTTCAAGCAAGCAGTGCTGATGTCATTCTGTAAAAAAACTGAAGCTTTTTCCACAGTCCAGGCTACTTGTAAATGGTGGCTTTATTTGTCACTCTGTTTTTATGTGATGTTATAGTGCTGTTCTGTGTCAGTAACTCAGTCAATCTTAAACCTGCTTTATGGGCCGTCGTGAAATTGCGAAATGGGTCTTAGTATGTTTGCATATGTGCTTCTGTGCCTACTGTTATCAGAAATGTACTTTTTCTTCTATCGGTTCCCAGCTCTGTTAATAATAAAGCTATTCAGTCATTTAATTGCATAACAGACACACTTATCCCAGATTATCCCGGCCTCAACTGTATTTTTAATGTCAAAAGACATTCTGTACTTAACCCGTGTTCTGTAGTTCATATGCAACAATAAAGGATCTTCAGACCTCGGGCTGTCATATAACCCTTCTTAAAATTACTTAAACTGAAGACCTTACAGAAATACTGAAGAAATACATTTTTTGCTAAAAAACTAAGAATAATTTATTCTCCATCAATGTAATGTGTACATACAATGAAAGTCAATGAGGACTTATGTTGTTTAGTTACCAACCTTATTACAAATATCTTCTTTTGTGCTCTGCAGGATGATATGAGGTTGAGTAAAACAATTTAAAGTGAAAAAGGAAAGTTCTGTCATGATTTAATCATCCAGTCATTTTAAAACCATGGTACTTTCTTTGTTAGGCAAAATATTAAAGAATATATTTTGGAGAAATTGGGTTGCAGAACAACACTGGCACCAATTCACTTCTATTGTTTGGACAAAAAAACCAATGCCAATCAACATCGTTCTTTAAAATTTAGAGTATAAAATTATAAAATTTGAAAAATTTGAAATTTTACTATGTTAATTTCCAATTCTGCCATTGTATACATTTTAGACATTTTTTACTGCCAGTTATACTGTGGAAAATAAAATCTATAAAGTTATGGAAAAGTGGGCAGGTTTAATAGATTCAGTAACTTTTCAGCAAAGTTTTTATTTGATTCAGAGAAGATAATAAATACTTTATAGCTCTTATACCTCTGTTGCCATAAAACCTTCGTTCTGCATGTTATTTCTTATGGTCTGGTTTGAACAGATCCTTAACTTGTTCTACCTTTATTATTCATTAATTTGTGTGTGTGTGTGTGTGTGTGTGTGTGTGTGTGTGTGTGTGTGTGTGTGTGTGTGTGTGTGTGTGTGTGTGTGTGTGTGTGTGTGTGTGTGTGTGTGTGTGTGTGTGTGTGTGTGTGTGTGTGTGTGTGTGTGTGTGTGTGTGTGTGTGTGTTTGTTTGCATGTATCCTCCAGTAGACCTACAGTGTCTGTGGTCGCTGGCTGACGTAAATTCAACACAACTGCTTTGTTTGTGTGGTCTGAAACAACTAATGCATTAAGCTGTCGGCCTCAGTGCCCATCTGTGGCACAGGCTGCTTTGTCATGCCTGCAACACTTCTGTTGCAAAGGCAAATAGTTGCAGATTTTGTGTCATGATGTTCTTGGGAAAATACTTGGACTGGGTCTGTTCCTAATGTGTGGGTGTGAATACGTGTGTGTGGTTGGGTCATCCAATGTGTCCTCGATTTACGCGCGTCACATGGTCCATGGCCCATTCCTTAAGACCGTGTTTTTATTCTGAGGGAGAAGGTTGTTGTGGCTTGTTCTGGGTTGTTTTCAAGGATGTTTGACTTGTCTAATAAATTTTAAGCAATTGTTATGTGCAGTACACAGTAAACAGATATTTGTGTGCAATGCAGCAATATCCACACAAAAATTCCTTCTCCTCATTTCACGTCAAACCGGCAGGACTTTTTTTCTGTTGCATTGCACAGAATAATTTTGAACATTCTTCAAAATATCTTCTATTGTGCTCTGCAGAAGAAAGAAAGGATGCAAGGATGCATTCATGTCTGTTTTAAAGGAATTGTTCACTTAAAAAATTGCATATCTGATTTCTTCAGGCTTGAGTGGGAAACAGTAAAGTGAAAATTGCATGTGCCTTTTCCTGCTTAGATGAAAGTCACAGTGCAAAATCAATGAGACTTGAGTGTGATTGATTGTTTTCATTGATCAACCTCAGGAGAAAATCCTGCCACTTAAGCAACACTACGCCTTCTAATGGACCATTCAGATGTTTTTTTTACAAACAGCAAGGTGTGTAATGCATGTCTGTGTATGGGTATGTTTTTGTGATGCAAGCAGTAAATGATTTTTTACACTTTATAGTTGTAGTTATCATCCTTATAGTGTGAACTAACTCAACAGACACATTCTTAAATAAAAGTGTGTCCTGTCTATAATTAAAGAAGGGATATCACAAGCAGTTTCTACCACTCTTATTAATCTTCAGGTACTGAAGATTTATTAGAGGAAGAGAATCATTTTGTTTTTTAACAAATGGACAACGTTAAACATGACAACTCAACATGTTTAACAGTCTCAAGCACTTTTGAAACAGCATGATACCCCTCCTTTAAACAGAACAAATATTTAAGTCACATGTGCCACAAGATTGATTTGTTAAATAATGAAATGGATTGTGATTTTGTAGTTGCATTTTTTCTTTATCACTATGGTTACTCACAGCAATCCAAAGGGAATGAAGATACTGATACAAATGTTGACGTAAACAAAAAAGGATCTTTTTTCCCCAAAAGTCACATGCGTTTGAAAATACGTTTTGTCGACCCCAAGCATTGACTGTGCAAATGCAGTGTGTGTCAGATGCAGCGTGTCGATCCGTACACTCAGACTGGTTGGTAATGAACCTCATTCATTGGCTGATAGAGTGAGATCGAGCACATGCGTCTTGTGACTGACGCACTCCGCTGACATCATTCCCCGTCTCACCATCTGACCCACCGCTCTGCCAGCACAAGCAGCTCACAACATAGAAAAAGACAACAGACTGGTGGTGATGTAAAGAATGAAACTGGATTATGAAATAAGAAGAAGATTCTGTGGGTGCACAGGTACATAAAGTGCATAAACACATGTAAAAAACATGTTGTGAAGAAAGAGATGTGATAAAAGAAAACTAAAACAGAAGAGCGAAAAATGTAGATGACGTTAGATTTAATCTTGCAAAGCCAACATTTTGATTTTAAAGTCTGCCAAGCTTTGGATTTTTAAGTCTGCTCGTCTATTACAACGCTACTAAACAGAAATATCACAGCTGGTTTTCATCATTTTAAACAGATTTTTCACCCAAAAATAAAAATGTTGTCATGATTTACTCGACTCCCTTATCATTAATAACTGTATGATTTTCTTTCTTTGGCAGAACAAAGTTATTTGGAAGAATGTTGGGAAATCCATCCCATTCACTTGCCTTGGATTGGTCCCAGTAGTGAACTCATTCGAATCCAATAGGTGCCAGTGCTTTTAAGTGACCAACTTTCTTTAAAATATCTTCTGTTGTGTTCAACAGAAGAAAAAGTCATACATATTTGATTTGACAAGAGAGTATCTTTATCGAATGTTGTAAGGGACCGAACCAAATGCTCAAGGATATATTTAACCTGCTTTTAAACATTTTGATGCCAGGAACTCACTGTGATCCGATGGGATTGAGTTTTTTTCAAGTCAATTCTTCTATACACACATTTGTTGTATGGCATGCCCTTTAAACTCATCTCGCACGTGGGCTTCGACTGAAGTAAACCTCAAACCTCTCTACATTTATTGACAGTCAGTTTAAATATCACCACCGCAAACGGACATGTTAAGATCGGGTTGGGTGGTTTACCTCAGGTAGGCAGAGTCTTAAAGCCAAGTTACAAGAAAGAGAGAGAGTTCTGAAACTGTTATAAAATAAAATGCTAAAATGTCATGTGGTCCCACGGAAAGTAACAAAGAGAGAGATGTATTCAGACCGATCACACTGGCACATTTGAGATTTATCTATTCTGACACAAACCCCACCACACACACAGATGCGCACACGCACATTTATTGTATTCTGCTTGTTTTGAATGGAAGGTCACCCTGTCCAGGTAACCTAATCCACTTCCCCCACCCGTCCTGCGTCACATTGCTCTGCGGCTGGCTCAGTGACGTCCCACAGACGCGTCTCTGGATTCCTGGTGTCGCCAGATCATTTTCCCTGTGTAAATGAAAATTGATGCATGGCGACAACCATCAGCAGATGACCACCAGCCATTAGCTCTGGGTCAAAAGCCAAAGGGTAAATACTAAATCACTGCCAGAGATAGAGATGGATTGGTAATAGAGGGAATGATTCAGAGACAGTTTTGGATCACACAAGGCTGAGGAATTATTTAATGGACGGATTTGGATTTTCAACCTCATTGTACATGTATTGAAAATAAAGGCGCTTCATGATGCCATTGAAGATCCCTTCTTTGTTGATATTGTTCTTTAAAGAACCTTTACCGTCTTAAGAACCTTTCTGTCTCACATTAACTTCTTTGTGGCAAAAAAAATGTTAATCAAAGACACCTTGCTCTGAAAAACATTTAAAGCACCTTTAATTTTAAAGAGACCCAAGCATACTTAAAAAAATACAAATAATTTTATTGCTTGCGCTAAAATCTTCAAATGCATTATTAGTCTTATTATTTACATGTTACTTTGCGTCTTCCCTCCTTTCTGTTAAACACACGTTTTTAGTTTCTGATTCTTCAAGGCCCACCTCATTATACATAGGTGTACTCTGAAAGGTTATCCGGTGTTTGGCACATGTCGGAAGTTTAATGAATGTGACCATACTCTGGTTTCAGCTCCTGAATCACAAAGTGACAAGGCAGGCAATTTGCAAATCATTTACTTCATTTACAATCAAAGACATGTGATGACTCTTGAAAACACTAACTCGTTTTAATGTGACCTTTGGAATTTGTAGCTTCAGAGATTTTTTACAGGTACTGGCACTCAGAAAAAGGAAATGAAAAATGAAGTGAGAAGTCTGAGAGTGTACTTATCCATTTGTCATTATTACCATTTTGACACAAATAGAATTTATACACTCAAAATATCTGCCTATTTTATGTCAGCATTTTGTTTAGCATTTTACATTGCATAAATATTATAATAATATTAAAATAAATGTAACAATAACATCCTGTACAGACAGGGTGCTTACACTCAGACAGGAATAATAAAACAATACATAGATAGGAAATTCAGAAAATTGAAAATGTCGAAAATTGGTGGCCTGTTACCCATAAGACCTAGGTGAACATCTTGACATAATTTAAAACATAACTTTTTAGAATACAAATAAGTACTTTCATATAATGAAATGTAAATATATTTAAAGACATACATTTTTACATTTTTCAATGTCGAATTTATTCTAATTCTGTATTTTCTATAGATTAAACCCATTATTCATCTCAATTTAACTCAGCTCAACTCAAGTCAACTTCATTTCTGGATAGATTTTTTTTTTATTTTTTGTTCTTCACACTTTTGCAGTTGCCAGGGTTGTTGAAGCATTTGTTTTTTGTTGTGTTTGTGTTTGCACGTGTGGTACACCACTTATTTAAGTACTGTGTCTAAATCTGGAAAATGTCAGAAAGTCCAGTGCGGCGGTGTGGTGAAGTTAACCGAGGTCAGATGGCGTTTCCACTATGTTTCCCGTTTTCACTCCACTAGTTCTCTGCTCGCTGTGACGCAGGCGCCACTGCGCTTTCCATTTCCTACTTCCTGTGCTGCTCCTCCTACTTCCTGTCACTCACAGGAGTGCTCTAAACTTCCTGACTTATGGTCTTTTAAACAGCCCATTCGGCGAAATGACATTACCCAGAATGTCAAGAAAGTGTGAAGACTAAAGTGTGATTGGTTGCAGTTTCCACAGTTTTATAAGCAGAGACTTTGAAAATATAACTTGAAGGTTAATCCCCCTAAAGATTTCCCCTAGAGTGTTTGTGAAATCTGTGTAAAACCAATATATTACTGTATTTGTGTGAAAGTGACATACTTCAGCTTTAAAATTGTAAGATAAAGTTTTGTATAACCTCATTGGCACAAATTTGTTGTTTTATTTTCTTTACATGTTGTAAACACAACAACCTATTTGTTTGCTCAAAACGTTAAGTACTACCTCATTTGAAAGTTGCTTTGGATAAAAGTGTGTGCTAAATCAAGAAATGTCAAAGGCTATTTTTAAACGGTTTGCGCCCAACCTGTATACATGTCTTTGTTCTGAATAGAAAGAAATGTATTTAGAAAAATGTTAGCAACAGTTCTGGGGCACCATTGACTTTATACAAGAAATTGTACAACGGTCAAAGATGCCCAAGAACTGTTTGTTGTCTGTAGCCTTTAAAATAATCTTCTTTGTGTTTAACAGGACCTCTTTTAATCCTACAAGGGAAGTCGATGGTGCCCCAGAACTATTAGTGGTCAACGTTCTTTGAAATATCTTTGTTTGTGTTTAACTGAACAACCACACGCTGACAGGTATTTTTTATTCTAAGTCAGATCAATTTGCCTCTTTGCACCCACGTGCGTTTCTTTCAACCCTCACATTGCACAGAAAGCCCAACAGGCGTCCCTCACCCGGCATCCCCTCCCACACCCCTCAAACACACACATACGTACATCCCCTAATCCTTTCTGAGCTGCTTTCTTTTAACAGACGCACTCGACTCCAAACACACAAACATACATTTTCATCTATGGTTGCTTTGTTTTACTTTTCCTGCCCTGATCCAAACCAAAACCGTTTGAAGAACATGAAGAACAATCATTTAGAACCATGTCCAATGCGTCAAGAGTCTTCATGGCCAAATAAACTCAGAGAGAACGGACGGTTCATGCTGTCAGATGTACACTGAGTAAAGCAGAAGGATGCGTCAGAGAATCAGCGGTAAGGAGAGGGCGTCCTGGAAGGGGTTGTGTAAGCCTATTAGATTAAGTGAGATAAATCCATGGCTGCACGTGAATTTGGCAAGAGCAGTTCGGAGTTACAACCCACCTGGTCCAACGCTCAGGGAAATCTCCAACAGGAGAGACGGATTAGTTTACCTGAAGACAAAACAAAATACTGCACATGGCAGACAGGGGCGAGAAGATAAAAGGGAAACATAAGAAGATAAAGGGCAGAGGGCAAAGATGTCATGTAAGATGTTCTTCTAGCGATAAACTTCCTCACTTGGCTCTTGATCTCAACTCATTAAGATGCGCGTGACTTATCCAACGCAACTTAAAATGCACATATGTTCTTTTGTGTGTTATCTAGAAATCAAACGCACAGCCTTGGCAATATTATACTTCTTAAAGTAAAAGTTCACCCAAAAGTGAAAGTTCATCATTTCCCGGCCCTCTGGTCATTTGAAACCTTTCTGTTTTTTGCAGAACACAAAGAATTATTTTGAAGAATGATGGAAAGTGAACAATGGCGGCACTCTTTGACTTGCATTGGTTTTGTGCCCATGTAACAGAAAAGAATGGGTACTGTTCGGTTACAAACGTTTTTCAAAATATATTCTTTGTGAAGTAAGAAAGGCATCCAGGTTTGAAATGACAAGAGGGTAAATTAATGCATTTTCAAGTTTGGGAGACGGATCACTTGCAATGTTTGCAAGTTTTTTGGTATCATTTGCTATCTCAACACAAGACACCTGTTCCTTTATCAGCACAAGCTGTCTTCTCTTTGACATTGCTTGAAGGCTGGTGCATGTGTGTATGATCTTTTATAACTTTGGAGGTCTTCTACACTTAAATATTATGGGACTGTCATAAACACACAGTAGCTGACATTTCCTATTAAAATATACCGTCTCTTAATATATACTGTCTATCTTTCTCATTTCTCCTCAGCAGGTTGCTGTAATCATACGTCTTGGTGTTGACTCACTGGGCCTCTGAGAGACGTCCTGCTGGTATTTAAAATCACCTCCCACACATTTGATCGAATCCCAGGGCCCTTAAATTCATTCATTGAAATAGAAACCTGTGAATGTCATTTCACCCCCCCCCACCTTCTCGTACATATACACCTCCACCTTTCTCCCTTAATTTACGTTCCCTTGTCTACAATAACTGTTTGGGTCTGTGTGTATTTCTAGGATTTATAGGTTGGATAGAAAGCACAGGTAAAGCCTTCATTATAGGAAAATGTTTTTTTTCCTGTTTTTTAAATGGATAGGAAAATAAAAAGGAAAATTATGATGTGAATTACTCACCCTAAGGTAGTTTTAAACCTGTATATATTTCTTTGTTGGGTTGAACACAAAAAAGATATTCTGAGGAATGTAATCATGGATTGTATATAAATGAAACCCTATTGGCAGAGGTTATGTAAAGGAACGTCCTTCAATATGTCCCAGTCCATTTTTCATCATTTTGGACCGTTAACTGTTGCATAATAACGAAATCATTGACCTCTTTGCATCCCTCTCACTCTGTCTCTCTCTCCTACCCCTGATTTTATATTTCAAAATCCCATTTTAGCTTTTAGCCTGATTTTCAGTCTCTCTACATCACCCCTCTCTGCCTGACTCTTTTTTCTCCTAAGGGACAAAGAACTGTCTACCAGCAATGACGCACATGGGGCTTTTGTGCAGAGAGGCATTTGAACAAACATAAACGGGAGGAGGGGTGAGAGAGAGGAAGAGAGAGAGGCTATGAATGTGAACTGTACTTGACCATAAGCCATGTATGTAAAGGCATTCCAGGTAAAGAGCTGAGTTTTTCGGTGGTAAATTCTGGATCTGGGGGTCTTGTTATTTCATTTTAGCGGGTGTAAATAAACTCCTGTTGATTGACAAATCATTAATGCTACTGTATTCTGTGACTCAAATACCAGAGAATGTGATTCATTGCCGTTTGGCAAAGGTTTGAGATCCTCCTTATGATTTTTTTCACTCCTCTCCTCCTCTGATCATAAGGGATGACATACCTCTGAATCACATGTGTATTACACTAGATCTTGTGAAAGGCTATTTAGAAGTGATGTAAAAGTTGAGGCCTGTGATAACATCACATGCGTAGCAAAAGCATGTGAGAGTCAAATAGGGCCTCAATTTTCCTCATTTCGTCCATCTAGACTCTCATTTTCACCATATAGGCTCTTGACTCATTGGACATACTATACACAACACAAGGTCTAAATACAGCACTTTAAAAAATCTTGACATAAAACAAAGTCAGCCAGTGGTTTTTGAAATAAATTCCGGTATGCAACATATCCTCTAACACATTCTACAGAATCGGCCACTGTCCTCAAACACCACCCGTGCTAAACACGAAAACTTAATAGATAGAATGGTCCTCACTATATTTTTTTGCACACTTAGCTGCATCATATTTTATTTCTGATGTTTATTGTTGCTCCATGTCATGTCCTAAAAAAAATTCCAATTGGTGGCAAGGCGATACCTATTTACATGTCTGTCTGTTGTTTAAAAATAATTCAATGTAGAAATGGAAAGATAATAGATACACTCTCTGTGTGTCTAACATTGCCTACTTTCATACTACTGTGTGTAGTGTGTGAAAAATCAGTATGCAAAATAGGTCTTGGAATCCTTTCTATTCCAAAAACAGCAAACATGAAATACGGTCTGCTTCCACTGAGATTCTGAGTATCTTTATTGTAGAAAACTGTTGAAAATGCTTAGCCGTCTGGCTCTTCTTAACTGATAATGGTAGAAGGAATTATATTTGCTGCTTGTTGTCCTCAAAAGGGAGCCCAATTTGAGCCCAAGCCTAGAACTGTACAGAGGAAGAATTAGAAAAAGAAGGTGGAGATGGGGAGGAGGAGGGATGACGGAAGAACTTACCCTGGAGCGGCACAGTGACTGCTGCTTACATACGCCCTTAATGATGATTGATAGGTCTGAAGGTTTGGACTCCTCCCAAACCAGTTTTTACCTTCATTTAAATTAATTCAATTGTTTGTAAATGAATTGATGTATTATTTCGAGACGGCACACTGCATGCAATCAAACTATATAGAAGATAAAGTCTACAGTACATTTAACAACCTGTGCCTTGTCTTGAAATAAGGGTCAAGAGAAGGCACAGAAGGTCAAGTCAGCCAATCAGAATAATGTAATTTAGAATGAGAAACTATATTAAACATGCCACATATCCTCAAACCCCATCTGTGCTCAAAATCCATCCTTCGAAAACTAAAATTGAATGTTTTTATTGACTTAACAGGGGAAGACATGGCCTATTGGTAAGAGAGTTGGACTCCTAACCCTAGGGTTGCAAGTTCAAGTTTTGGGGCGTTAATATCATGACTTAGATGCCCTTGAGCAAGGCACCGATCCCCCAACTGCTCCCCAGGCGCCGCAGCATAAATGTCTGCCAGCTACTCCTGGTGTGTTCACGGTCGGTGTGTGTTCACCGCTGTGTCTGTTTACTTTGGATGGGTTAAATCCAGAGCACGAATTCTGGGTATGGATCACTTGCCTGTATCTAATGTGATTTCACTTGAATACATTTAGCTGAAACTCGCATCCAATGCGACTTACAAGTGAGAATCAGAAGAGTTTAGAAGCATCCTATTGCCACAGGATTACTCACTGACCAAACAAAGATCTTTCCCAACCAGGAATATTGACATCCATTTATAATTACTGAACATTACCAAAAGGATAGAAGCATCCACAAAAACACGTTCTGATCAAAACAAATTGTGAGTATTAGGGAATGATAACAAGGAAGAATTAACTGATTAAAATGTAGAGTACTGTGCACATCAAGGTATTGACAAATTGAGAGGATGATCCATAAACATTGGGAACTGCCCATCATTTAACATTGATCTACATAGTGGAAATGATTGAGTAACAGGAAATGTTCTGATTGCCTCACATAGATGCTGGCGCTGATCGCGTTATGAACTTTGAACTGTGACCCTTTACCCAATGTGGCAGTATATTCTACAGTATAACATTTCCTTTTCCAAGCATGCTCATTCTTGTCTTTTCTTTTCTTTCCGTGTTTGTTAGGCCGTGTTGTGTTTCCATTAACTTTGTTCACTTCTTTGTACAAAGGCACCATATAGTTAGTGCTGTTGTTTTTTAAAGAACTTCTTTGATAACGATCTTTGACCTACAAACTCTCGAGGAGGCCTTGTAGCTGCCAAAACCAACAGACAGTGGGAAAAAGAAAAGTTAATTATCAGTCAAAAAAGAACATCTTCTCCATTTTCATACCCTTACCTCCTCTCTCTACTTTAGAATGTGTCCATAAAGTCTGTTTTGTATTATGTAAAAAAAATTTTAAACAGAATGTTGGTTTAGAAAGAGACAAACCCAGCCGTTGGGCTAAACGACAGTAAATATTGGGTTTAATAATGTGACCCAACAACAGGTTGGAACAACCCAGCATACAGTAGGTTAAATAACAACCCTATGTTTGACCCAAGTCTGGATTGAAAATAATCTTTTTTAGGGCATAGTTAATTATTTTTCTAGAAGTCGAGAAAAGGCTACACAAAAAAAATGACAAACCCTCCAAGGTCTGCTTTGCCATCCAATTAAAATCAGCCTTCAGATATCAGTCAGATCCTGCTATTTAAGAACGGACAGTATGAAGCACGTGGCCATGCCATAAGGCTGACATGACATAAACACAGTGATTCTAGGATTGACATTAGGATTAATCATGAGCTTTTTATAAATAAGAGAACAAGAGAGACTTGTAAAGAAAAGAAGAAAGACAATACAGAATACAACTTAACAATTATTATGAAAAGGACGATAACAATACAAATCTAGCAATACACTTCAATTTGATGGTTTAAGGTTGGCTGTGTTGGTTGCTGTAGTGGTATTTCCTAAATAACACAAAGAATTTTACCACAGACCCTCCTTGCTCCATTATAACGCAAAAGTTCAAAATTTGAAAAGCCTTTTAAATGCCACAGAGATAGCGACAACAAAGGCGGCAATTTTGCCACTCCCAGTGTAGCCAGTTTTGGTATGAATAGACTTTAAATGCAGTCATGCCTTTTATTATAGCTCTGTCAGCTCTATTAGACTAACACGCGAATATCTCAGTATAATTAATCAAGTTGTGGTGACATGTGACGTACAAGAATGAGGAATTTCTAAACAATAGAGTGGTGAGGCAAAAAAATAGCTTTAAAAAGCAGATGTGATGGTATTAGGTTGGCAAACAATACACTTTGAAAGTATGACATGCATGTTCATTATGCAGTAATAAAAACAGGGGGTGAACTGTTCTTTTGTGATAAAATGAAGGTAAGGGCGTAACCTAACATGGTAATATGACTAAGACAGCATGATAATACCATGACTTTGAGTAAATAGTGACTGTTTTTGATGACGATGTCTTGATGTTTTTGGTAAGGAGGTTTCGGTTGATTCCCATGTAGTCAATTAACAGCATTTGTTGCAGACCCCTTTTTAATAGTCACTCGATCTCTCTCCCTTCCTCTCTCTAAAGCTTTGACACATCCTCTTAGGCCGTAATCTTGACAATGGCGTCACAGGAAACCTGCCAGGAGAGTATTATGAATAATTGCACTTATCAACAGCCTTTCTTGGCTGCTCAGGAGAATTTTGTGTTTGTTACCAAGAAGGATTTTAAAATCCGATTCTGTACATTTCTAAGAATGATGAAGAATTGTGTTTATTAGCATTTCCCACAATGAAAAAGAATTGCATTTATTAGTATTTTAAGAAAAGCTGCATATTTAATGTGACACTTTTAAAAAAAAATCGTAAACATACATTTTGTAATTGTGGTTTATAAAATTCATGTTATTATATTGTAATATTTAATATTTTCCATACATCTAATTTCTATAAAGAACACTTCCATTCTTCGGATAAGAGTTTACATGGTATTTACCACATTATTATTTGTATCTGTTTTATTGTAGTCTCCAATATTTTGATAAATCTAATTTCTATAAAAGAATACTTCCATACTTCCATAAGTTTACATACACCAGATACAATCAACATTTTTACCTTTTTCGAGATGCAGAATTTGTTATGCAATTCAAGTATGACCTTTTATCATGTTAATAATTCCTGAAAACTGCATTATGCAGATTTTTTTATGTAACATACAAGGCAAATATTTTAAACATAAGATTGACTTTGGGAATTTTCAATGTTACTGCGCTGACCTAATGTCTGGATTTAATCACTTACTCAAATCAGGAGTCTCTAACCGTGCACATGTGCCTTCATGAAAGTGGTTGCATAACAGAGTTATAACAAAGTCAAATTTTATTCAAAGCAGAAAGATATGCAAACAGGTTTGGTTAAATTAATCTGCAATGCAAACATGGATGAAAAAAAGCTTGACTCCTGGTGTATCATTGGTTACGGTCAGGTAAAGGTATCTGACATTTTAATCTGCTGGTTTCTTTGCATTGTGTTTGCATTCCTCCATCTGAGCAATGATTAACCGGCAGCGTGGGAAGATATGCTTCTCTACCTTTCGTCCTCCGCATGTGGAGGAATTACCATATTGCTTTTTCACCCCACCCCTCCTAAAAGTTTCTACCAAAATGTCTTCCACCTTTTTCTAGGGATTAGGCCTCTCTTTTGATGTTTTAGTCATTTGCTTTCTTTGTTTTTCGTGGCATGTCTTCTTTCTTATTTCCAGTAACTCAGTAAACTTTTTTACGCCACTAGTAAGCAGCGGAAAAGACTTGTTTGAATGCGTGTGCGTTCACATATGTTTGTGTCTTACCACAGACACCAAGAAACTCTGATAGCTTTCACAGCTTTGAACGTAGGCGGTGCATGCTGATTTTCTAAAAGGTTGGTCTCGTGTATGGTATACCCCTTAATGTCATGGCTATGGTTTCTTTTTAGAGTTGAAGACAAACAGATTCCCCAATCTTCCATGTGAAGTTACACATTAAGGTGGTTTCCACAATTGACAAGAGAGCAAATCAAGTCTTCATAGAGTGTGACTAAGCCAGAAATTAGTTTCTTGGCAAGTCTTAATATTTAAAAATTCATAGTTATTATCATTTCATAAGCAAAAGTGAAAATAGCCACAGGCACTTGTTGCTTTTAGAATGATGTCTGGTTTACTAATGGGTTAAATTAATGAATACCTTAAAACTTTATAATATACTATTATATATATACACAATATAAGTTCTTTCATCTATTTAAGCCATTGGTTCTTTTGTTTTGTGATCATATTTCTGCAAACTGGTAACATACAATGTGTAGCTACCATCATCACAGCTTCCTGCTTCAGTTTCAGTGTTGACGCACCAATATCTGCACCAGACATTTAAGATGTTTTTTTACACTGTGGGTTTGCCAGAGGTCACATAACTATGCACGGTGTGTGTGCTAAAAGGACATTATATGTGTCAAGAAGGAAGAGCAAAAGTCTGCATGCATGCACATTTTTGCTGAAATATGTGTCTGTTTGTAATCTGTATGCACTATATGCTCTACATTGAAATATGTGCTGTGCATACATAATAAATGTGTGCCACCCTCACTGACACAAAACTAACTCGGAGACTTGACTCTTACAAAGAGAATTGCAAGAATAAATCCCAGTGTATGACATCACTACACAAGTTTGCCTGTATATTCATATTTGCATCTAGTTTATTGAGGCTATTGAAGAATAATTGTGAATGTATGCAAATTAAATAATCAAACATCATAATGCCAAATAATAGAAACAACTTTGTGGAATTCAATGCATTATAACTGTTATTTTAAGTTTTATGATTTTATTTTCAATTATAAAGCAAATTTGTCAACAAAGATGAGATATTTCTAATATTGTGTGTATACGTGCGTGTGTGTGTGTATACGTGCGTGTGTGTGTGTGTGTATACGTGCGTGTGTGTGTGTGTGTGTGTGTGTGTGTGTGTGTGTGTGTGTGTGTGTGTGTGTGTGTGTGTTTGTGTATACGTGTGTGCGTGTACATATGCAATAAAATGCAGAGGCATAAAATCAGTCCCCATGACAAGTTAAGGCTTCTCGTTCATATTTGCGTTCATAACTCATGTGTATGTCTCTAGTGTGCGTGTCATATTCACACACTGAGCGAGTTTAAAGTTTGACAAACGCGTGTGATTGGACAGCGCGTGTCTTCCAGCAGGTGGCGCTGAACCTCCCCCTCCCCTCTCTCTCTCTCTCTCTCTCTCTCTCTCTCTCTCTCTCTCTCTCTCTCTCTCTCACCACAACACTAACAGCTTGAGAGCGGCGACACGTCTCTGGCACTGACGTCATCGACTTCATCTCCAAGCAACCCCTCCATCAGCACTGGCGTCACCGTACGACGAACCCGCGCTGTTGCCCGGCAACCCGTGCCTCGTGTGCTCGGCCAGCCTCACGCTCAGCTTCGAGCTCTGACGCGAGTGTGACGTAAATGAGGCGGGCATCGATTTGTTATGGCAGGAGCGGGAGGGGGCGGAGCTTCATCCTGACACGAGAGAGTCTGTGCGCGAGCCAGCGCAGAGCTGCTCAGTTAAGCCGGGGCGCAGGTGGACGGGAGCGCTGCCCTGTACTCGCGCTTCTTCTGCTCAAGGGAACATCGTCAGCATCATAAATGATGAATGTTTAAATCGAACATTTATTATTTTTATGAAAATGTGCGAGCGGGATTAATTGCAAATGCATCTTTAAAACTCGTTTCTACTGTGGAGGACGGTCAATTTAAGGTAAGAATATTATTTAAAAATTTTTTAGAGGACATATACAGATTTGATCATAATAAAGAGATATTTAAAATATTATGTGTTTCTAGTAATTATTTCCAATAAATAAAACTCACTTTTTAAAAATGACTTTTCTCTCTTTGTATGCATGGACATTGTTTAGTATAAAGTTAAAAATAATTCTTACATTTAGTAAGAAAGATTATTTAAACAGTTTTTTTATAAAATATTTTTACTAGACTTGTTATTTTGGAATTGTGTGTAATAATTATAATTAATACATTTACATTTACCTTTACATTTAGTCATTTAGCAGACACTTTTATCCAAAGCGACTTACAATAGTCATATAATTTATTAATAATATATATATATATATATATATATATATATGTAATGGCTATGTAATAATAATGCTATTGCTGGGAATATGTAATACAACTTTTGCTAGATTTGCACATTTGTAACCCTGAGTTTTCTCTGTTTTATTTCAGACAGGTTAAATTTAAAGTTAGTCTTCACTGCACTCAGTCACACAGAGCTCCAGCATCATGGTGATAATGACAGACAGCAGCCGCGGCTCTCAGTCCAGTCCGGCCGGGGCCCGGCCTCTGCAGGTCGGCTTTTATGAAATCATCAGGACACTCGGCAAGGGAAACTTTGCAGTGGTGAAACTTGCCAGACACAAAGTGACAAAAACACAGGTAAGCATCATGCACATTTACATTCTCATTATTCACAATCCTCATAATAATCACTTTAATAATAATCAACATAATAATATCATCTTTTCATGCAGGTTGCCATCAAAATAATCGACAAGACAAGACTGAACCCTGAGAACTTGGAGAAGATCTATAGGGAGGTTCAGATCATGAAACTTCTCAATCACCCTCACATCATTAAGCTTTATCAGGTAAGTCATATTAAGTTTGTCTGTTTAACTTATGAGACGCAGTGTTCATATCAAGAGGTGTTTTAGTTTGGTCTGTTAAGGAAGTGTGTGTTAGTGTAACTGTTGGTCAGGCGTGATGTTCTATTCTCTGGAAGTGCATCTGGACCGTATGTGATGTATAAATAGACCTTACTTGTGTCCAGCTTCTGCATAGCAACTCTGTCCACCACAGTACATTTATTACACTGTTTATACTTACAAAAGGTGCTTTATGTGACCTATAGATTTTATTCAATTAAAACTTGTGCAATTTTAATTCAGAGTTATTTCACTTCTATGCAGTTATTGTCTTTCTAGACTTTTTAAAGTGAATTGAGGATTTTAGATGAGTAAAGAATGTGTTTGAGAAATCTCTCATCCTGTGTTGCCAAACATGTTTTATCTGGGGATTAAGAGGTGCACAGAGGGAAAGAGTGTGAGAAAGGTGCGCGGTTTAATTCCTCTGGCTTAATTTGCAAGAGTGAAACTTAAGTGCAATGTGTCTACGGTGTCACGTGAAGCAAGCTGTCCGTAAGGAGAAAAATCTCTAAGAACTACAATCTGATCTGATCCCTTGATTTGTATGACACAATAGAATGGCACACACACACACACAAACACACACACACACACACACACACACACACACACACACACACACACACACACACACACACACACACACACAAAACGTGGCAGGCAAATACAGGCTGTTAATACGTCAGCGCATTCTTTCTCTGTACCATGTTTGTTTTGCTAAAATGCGGATTACGATTTTGTAGATTATACTAGAGGACTGAGCTTGAGTAAATATGTCCAGTAGCCAAAATTTGGGAAACAAACTGAATTGGGTCTGACCTTACTTATTTCTCAAGGGGAAGTTTGGGAACTGGGTTGCATGAACTGGGCTGGATGTATCGGTCTAGTATTGTTTTATAATGATTATAATGAAAACATTTCATCGTCAATATAAAGATTAACAAAAAGACTTTCAGCAGATTTTGATTCTATTTGACTTCAGATAATTTTCAAATAAACCTCTTGCTGGCTCTGAATCTGGCCCATGCTAAATTACCCAATTAAAAAAATCATTATCTTCTTTGTTTGTATCTTAAGTCTTTTATTTTATTTATTTTTTGAAGGAGACAATTAAAGTTGTGGAAAAAGCTCTGTAAATTAAAAATGATAAATTATCGACCTACGACCCCTTATGATAAACTTTTTCCGTTATTTTGCTCCTTGAGGGTTTATTTATTTCCTTTGAGCTTTTTATGAACATACGTCTCTTTAAATCTATTAGTTGAACCCTTTGGTCCTCATCTTTTGTGGTAGGGAAAATGTCCCTGTGGGCCGTACAAACCGGGGTTTCTAAGGAAGCTATGACATCATTTGCACCTCTGGGTCGGCACTACAGGCTGGACTCTTTGGATGTGAAGCTTATCTGGAGATAAAGGCTGTTTTCCTGCGGTCGCCCAGTTTCTCTGCCTACGTGTATTTTTACACGTTACATAGTTGACCTGACGTATCGAGTGTCTTGAGTGTGTGTATAGACGATTACAAAGGTTTTCTCAGAGATAGTAGAAGAGAACCAGTTTTGCAACACTTTCTGCTGGTAACATGTACGCGTTTAGTATTTCTCCCTCAGGCCTCTCCTGGAAAATTGTAAGACATTCCCTAAATGGGTGAGGACGTCACGCAGTATTTTGTACACTAGGTTTTATACAGTACTAATTGTTGCACTATAATTGTATTTGTGTTCCTTGTGTCTTTGTACTTTATCGGTTATGAATTCGCAGTTTGGCTTAAACAAAACAGGTTATTACGTATTAAGTTTCGTCTGTCATTATGTGGCAGTTCATTGGCAGTGATGAGTAAAATGTGTGTTTGTTTGCTCATATAATACTAAAAAAAAAGGCCATTCAGGAAATGCTTGTCTGCTCTATTATGTAATGGTTCACATCTTGGGAAACAAATCTGTTGTTTATGAACGACAACCATTAAAAAAGAAGTTCACAGAAAGAGGAAATTTCTGTAAAAACAGAAGTAGAGCTCAGTAAATTTAGGAATTTGATGTAAACCATTGTCACAAGAGTTTTAACTTATTTGAATTACTTGTTGAGAGTTTTAATTGTTCGTTTCTATTTAATGTTGCTTAGATGACATTTAACGGTCGAGTTTATCAAAAAATATACACGTTTAGAGGATACATTTTTAAGAGATTAAATAGATGTTTTTGTCTTTACAGGTTATGGAGACCAAAGACATGCTGTACATTGTGACAGAGTTTGCAAAAAATGGAGAAATGTTTGGTAAGTACGCTTTTGTAAATGAATTCAAATAATCTCCCATAAAATCTCTCGTCCAGTTGCTGTTGGTAATAAGGTCTGATGAGGCGAGAATTATTTAGATCAGCATTGCCGTCATAGCATTGACTCAGTGAGTGAGCACAGAGCGGAGCAGGTGTGGGATTTCAAGCTTTATATAACTCCGTTAAAGGGGATAAGCTGTCATACCTCTGCATGCACTTGGTACCTGCGGATTTAAACATTATGACATATCTGTATCTTTTCCCGTCTCACATTTGGCCTTTAGGGAAAACAATGTTTGCTTCATCAGATAAAATGCAAGCCTGTCACAATTTTTCCTTTATATGGTGTTTCTAAGCTGTCGTTTTTTCACAGACTACTTAACGTCTAACGGACGGATGAGTGAAAATGAGGCACGTAAGAAGTTCTGGCAGATTCTGACAGCGGTGGACTACTGCCATCGGCATCATATTGTCCACAGAGACCTCAAAACTGAAAACCTGCTGCTAGATGCCAACATGAACATCAAACTTGCAGGTGAGCAGAGAAACTGCACTCATTCATTGCTCATAAATACCTCTCAGTGGCAGACTAAATTGAAAAGTAATTGCTGTGTTTACTGTTTGGATCACTAATAAAATAATGACTCTCAATTACGTAACCGAAGTAGTCTGCGTCTGCTCTGTGTCTGGGAAAGTATACACAGGCTTCTCTGTAGCTACACAAATCATTCATAATTGCTGTTTGTGTAACGCCATACAACATTTTGAAGAATTCGGCATGGCTTTAAGCAGTTCTTGTAGTCAAAGCCATTTCTTCAACAAACAACTTCAAACAAATTTCTTTTATACCGCCCTCTAGACTTTGGATTCGGAAACTTTTACAATGCCAGCGAGCCTCTCTCCACATGGTGCGGAAGCCCACCGTATGCTGCCCCGGAGGTCTTTGAGGGCAAAGAATATGAGGGACCCCAGTTGGACATTTGGGTATGTTTCACCATACTAGATCATATAACGCTTATTAAAGATTAACTAGAGGCATGATTCACCCAGAAATAAAATATATTCAAATTAAAATATTTATTTGACTCTTTCCATTGTGATATAGAAAATATTTTGAGAAACAACCAGGTGGTTAACGGTGGCCAACATTCTTTTAAATACCTTCTATTGTGTCATATAGATTTGGAATGAGCTATTAATGACAGAATTTAGTTAATTTTTTATATTATAGTTTATAATATATTTTAATGTGTGTCTTTACAGAGTCTTGGTGTGGTTCTGTATGTGCTGGTGTGTGGGTCCCTGCCCTTCGACGGGGAAAGTCTTCCTGCCCTACGACAAAGAGTTACAGAGGGACGCTTCAGAATACCATTCTTCATGTCACAAGGTAAAGAACATCTTCATTTACAATGTGATCCATCCAAAGGAAACATCATTTTTTGACCACACATTTTTTTTGAAATTTTTTCCAGACTGTGAAAACCTGATTCGCAAGATGTTAGTGGTCGACCCAGCCAAGCGGATCAGCATTGCCCAGATCAAGCAGCACCGCTGGATGTTAGCAGACCCCAGTGCACCTCACCAGACCCTTTCCTTGTCTCTAACTGACTATAACTCTAACCTGGGAGACTACAGTGAACCTGTCTTGGGAATCATGCAGACCTTAGGGATTGACAGACAGAGAACTGTGGAGGTGAGGAAAGCGGCTATACAAATGCAATACTTTTTAGCTGTAGACTCAATATTTCTAGGGCGCTTCCAAACAAGACTTCTGGTCCAGTATTTATTCTTAAAGTTGTGCTAAATTGGCTTTAAAGAACCATAATCTGCTAAGGTTTGATTTTGTAGCAGCGGTTAATAATACATTTCATATTTATCTTCCCATGTCTTTAAATATGCTCCACTGCTGGCACCAAAAGGATAATCCGGGTAGCATCTGCTGTTTAAGCTGCCATGCTGTTTTGTCTTTAGCTTTCACTAAGATCCCTTAAGAAGTTAATTCTTCACTCTGACTCTCAATGTTTAAACACACCTGTTCATCCGACACTCTGCATACCAACTCTCTCTAAAACAGATCTTCATTTTCTCTGCAGTCTCTCCAGAACAGTAGCTACAACCACTTCTCTGCAATCTATTACCTGCTGCTAGAAAGGGTGAAGGAGCATCGCGGTCAACAGCAGAGTCGCCAAAGCGGGGCCTGGAATCCAAGATCCCGGACGGCATCCGATTCCTCCAACCCGGAGGTAAATGTCAAAGCAAGAACTGCTCTGTGTATGTCTCCTGTGTGAGATTTAATCCTTCTCTGCTAACTCAGCTCTTCCTTTGTTCATCTCATTTTCAAGGTGATCATGGAGTCATCTGACAGCTTTAGGACGTCCGCTTTCTATGCTGCTGTAAAGGTTGACCCTCCTGTTCATTCGGAGATGGAATGCGAACAAGGAGGCTTGTTTCAGGTCAGTATAAAACTTACAAGGTTGAAATTGACATTTTGTTGCCTTTTCCTGCATTAAGGGGACATAACAGAAGGGTGCAGAAAAAAGTCCCAATGATACCTAGAGAAATTTAAGAAATTGTTTTTAATTGGACAAACCTGGTGTAAGGTTTGAGATTATGCATGAATAGACTTTTCTTTTTGCGGTCCCTGTTGCCCTCTATTCCATAAAGACCCCTTCCATTAGTAAATAGACTCCCTGTCGTGTTTCATATTGCAGATATGCAGTGCACCCCCAATCCCCCTCCTTCATTAGAACAGGCAGTGGCTAACGTGAATGCCTCCCTCCCTTCCTCAGCGCGTGGTGTGCCCAGTGG
This sequence comes from Triplophysa yarkandensis, assembly GCA_033220385.1. NCBI lineage: Eukaryota > Metazoa > Chordata > Actinopteri > Cypriniformes > Nemacheilidae > Triplophysa > Triplophysa yarkandensis. The sequence continues at coordinate 17,670,904 of CM065659.1, forward strand.
AAGCCAGTCTAAATGGGCTCCTGTGGAACAGATCCATCTCACCCAACAGTCTGCTGGAGACCACCATCAATGAAGAAGTGCGCCCTCATGACCTTGAGGAGGAAGAGGGGTTGCTGCAGGTCCAGCCTCCCCATCTGCCCAGCACCACATCCCGCAGACACACGCTGGCTGAAGTCTCTGCACGATTCCATCAATGCAATCCACCCTGTAAGTGACAAACAACTCCTCTTAAGAGATTTCTATTTGATGCAAGGATTGTTTTTAATCTGTCTTTGTCTCTCAGGTATAGTGGTTAGCCCCTCCGACAATGCTTCTTCTGACAGTTGTCTGAAATCTTCTTCCAACCCAAACCCACCTCTCTCCAATGCCATTGGGGACCTGTCCACGCTTTTTGTTTCTGGGACTGGCCCCAGAGCCTTAGCTCCTTCTGGGACACCTCTGACTTTGTCCTCCAACCTGCTACTACAAAACCAAGGAGGTATGCTTGCAGCCAGCTTCCAGGAGGGCCGCAGGGCTTCAGACACCTCCCTTACGCAAGGTAAGTCTCTTTAAATTGCATCTAATTGTTGAAAAACATAAATTAATGAAGCAAATAAGTTTCTTACCTAACTCTGGTTTCTTGCCTTTTTAGGACTGAAAGCATTCAGACAGCAGCTGAGGAAGAACACACGTACAAAAGGCCTTTTGGGGTTGAACAAGATCAAAGGTCTGGCACGACAGATGTGCCCTCCGACCTCATGCTCCAGGGGCAGTCGTGGTTCACTGGGACCAAGCATGTGCACTCCTTCAAGCCTCCAGAGCATTAGTGGTCCTCGTGAGCGTCGAAGCATGCTGGAAGAAGTTTTGCACCAGCAGAGGTGAGAAAAATGTCCAAATGTCAGATTGATTTTTCTCACATTTCCCGACCATTTCTAACCACTATATCTTTATTTTCTACAGAATGCTACAGATTCAACACCAACCTCAGCCCCAAGTCCAATCCCAACCCCAGCAGTCCATACTATACTCCCTCCCCTCGTCTCCTCCCTCCAACAATCTCTTCTCCCCCGCTGCCCTCTTTTCCAATCCCCCCACTCAGACTATCCTCCCTCCATGCCAACAGACCTCCATCGCTCTCCAGAACAACATGTGGCAGCAGCAGCAGTCTCTTGACTCCCTCTCTCCAGTTGCTTCTGCTGCCCATCTTCTGGAAGCTCGCCTGCACATCAGCCAGCGTCCACATCTCCAACCACACCCCCAGACCCAGCAGATTCTGACGATCCAGCCCAGCCTCCAGCCCCAGGGGCCTTTTTCCTTCCTGCCTCACCAGGGTGGTTGGAGCCTCAACACCAGCACTGATACAGAATCAGATGTCCAGGAATTTGCTTGTGCTGGTCGAAAGCAGCAGCTCAGCAGCTGTGTAATGGTCAAGTAATGAGGTGACTTCTTGAAAGATTAATGAATCTTAGCATACGGCCTCCATCACTCTTGGTCCAGCATGAGCCAGTGGACAATGGTGTTGAGCAGAGAACACACTTAGTGTTCTGGAAGAAAACGCAATTCCGTGTTTGGGTTGGAATGACCAGAGGAAACGAGAAGAAGCAATAACCAAACTCTTCATTGAGCCCTTGTTATGTGCTCCTGTCCACACAGCAATACAGGACAGGCCACTTAACAGGGAGTTCTGTGTTTCTAAGGTCTAAACTGTTTGCGAGCGAAACGACTCGCATGTGAAACTAGCCTTTGTAATCTCAAATGATTATGTCTGAGACTCTGGTTTTTATTTTATAAAATAGGATGGTTATGTCTTCCGTAAAGATTTTTTCCACGAATTTCCTTTCAGGGTTTAAGCTTTTAATTTTGTTTGTTTGTTTCTTACAACGACCAAAGCTGATTGCTTTTTACATTCATTTCTTTGCCTTTTTGATTCCTTACCTAAACGTTCACGAGTAAAGTATCCTTAACTTCCAAAACCAAGAAAAATAATAATACTGTCATTTCAACTGTAATGTGAAAAAGTTTGTTGCGCAAATTAGGCAAGCTATGCGGCCAATGCTTTGTGGACAATGATAAGGTCATCAGAGGCGCCTTATGAAATGGAAAATAAAGACAGGAGTAGTCAAGATAAGCACAAGAGGTACTGCATAGATGTTTAAGTAGCAAGTTGTGTGAATGTGTGTCTTTGTACTGTTTGTGACATTTTATGCTGCTTTATGTTTTGTCAGGTCCAAAGACACTAGATTTTTTTAGTTATACAGCATCATACAAATGTGCACCAACCAATGACTTTTGCTTCATGAAAACGACTTAATCTCTTCCATTAGATCACTACCTCCTGCATTACTGATCATTCACCTTTGGAGGCTGTAATTGAAAAGAAATTGTATGAGTGTATGTCCCCTAAACCTCATCACTGATGTAGACTTATTTAATTTTTTTTTCTTCTTAAAGTCAGTGAACAAAGATTATGAGAATAGTGCAATATTTCACATTGAAATGCAGATCCAGGACAAGAAGCTGTAGGAAAGCAAAAGGTACCTAATGCCTGATCGTATTACTTCATTCTTTCTTATTTAGAACTTGATTTTTTATTTGTAATCATTGTATGCACAAGATTATTTTAATGTTTAATGCACCTGCATAAGAAAATCATTTGTTCGGCTCATATGTGACACAGATTGCCTTCACGTACAGGTTGGCTTTGCAGAAATAGGTGAAGCCAAAGAAAGAAGCACAAAAGATATTACTGCGTTTTCAACAGATGTCACAATGGTGAAAAAAATTCTGTTAATTGAGTTGTAGCATGTTTAGAATCTCCCAGAAGCATTTGAGATACAATAGCTGCCTCTTCTAGCTACCAAATCTTTGATGAGCAATTGTTTTTAAAGAGCTGATCTCGGAAGGACCATGCTTTTTTATTTGAATTGCACACATACTGACGCACACATACACACATACACAGCTAAAAACATCTTGTAGCAATAGAGTTCCATAATATATGTGTGGTTCATTTTAAGGTCTGCATAGGAAACATTGCATCTAGGTGCTAGAGGTAGAAGTGTTTGTGTGTTATTTATATTAAACAATCATTTTTTCAAATTGTTGAAACCTATTGGTATGCTTGTAGCACTGTTTCAAAGCCTCTGCTGCATGTCAGTCTAGTGTGAATTTAACATATTTGTGCAATTGTTTCTGGTAATTTAAAAAACAACAGTGTTCGAATGAATAAGAAATTTACGAAAAACTATTGAAGCGAATGGAAGGAACAGTGTTAAGCATTTTCTTTTTTTTACCTGTACACCATCAATACTTGTGCCTTCTTTTGAACAATTCTAATGTTGGTGAAAATTTTTGTCGGATATCGGAAAGCTACAGACGTGAAAACATCATATGCTTTGTTAGTTTAGGAACCCGATTTTATTTTTTCATTTGCTGTCTGACAGTAATGCACTTTATAGTGAAAACCGCTTGCTTTAAAAATAGTGTTTCCACTGCTGGTTAGATATGTATGAGGTTAATTTAATGTTACTTTTTACTTTTGAAACACTTTGTTTTGCTGCAAATTGTTTTTTGTTATATTTCCTTGATTTGCTTTCTTTTTTTGGATGTGTGCTCACAAAATGAAAGTAATAACACATGTTTGAGTGAAAGTACCTGAGAGATAATGTTGTATTTATGTGGCTATTTATTTGAATAAAAAATCACCACTTTGAATAAGTATTAGTCTGCTTTTCCTCTTTCTTCTTCCGCAAAAGTGATACTTTACAAAACTACGGAATCAATATAATTTAGGGTAAATATAATTTAAGGTAGGCTAGTGTCTAATATAATTTCTATATTTGTGTAACTTGCTGTTCAATTTCATTGACAATGGCCTTGGTTTTTGGTTAACATTGTAAAATTAATGAAAGTCAAATACTTGCTCGTAAAATGCTATTATGATGCTATTCTTGTAATGCATGTTCTCTAAGCTGTCTAATTAGCCAAAAAGGTGAGATGCCGGTATAATGGTTTACAAAAGGGGTAATACAGAAATGAATTGCTATAAACTCATGAATAAATGAAAGTTCTCCAAATGTTGTCTTATAATATCACAATGTTGCTGGACAACATTGTCACTGTGGTGCCAGCATGTAGATAGTAACTATGCCCGAGGATAAAAAATTCAAAGTAGCAGCAACGTGGTCATTACTTTTTTCTTTGTTGGGTTGCAGTCGAAAAATTGTGTATTTTATTTCAAAAACAAGATGCAAAAAAAGATGTTATAAATAATATCTTTTAACTAGGCCAACAACATACTTGCCACATAGTACATTTCATTTGTAGCCAACAGTGTCAACAACCGGGAAAAGCCCATCAACCAACAGTAACAATAAGTGTACAGTACAGCCGTGAATAATATGTAATGTAATGTGACAGTTTCTATGGAGGGATCACAGGTACAGTAAAAATAAAATACAAGTAAACACATTCCACTGGGTGGCCGGATGCCCAGAGAGCTCGGATTGATCATGCTGGGAATTCTGTCTTCATAAAGTCAGCTCTGAAGCCAGTGGTTCATGCCAATCATTTGACTTGGCATCTTGTTCAAACCTATAAGCAAAGTGTCGGACAGCAGTCATTCTGATTTATGAATCTGCCTTAAAATATCTGTGTGTGTGTGTGTGTGTGTGTGTGTGTGTGTGTGTGTGTGTGTGTGTGTGTGTGTGTGTGTGTGTGTGTGTGTGTGTGTGTGTGTGTGTGTGTGTGTGTGTGTGTGTGTGTGTGTGTGTGTGTGTGTGTGTGGGTGGGTGGGTGTGCAGCTTACTCTGAAATCATTGCCTGTTAATTCAATCACGACAGTCTGAACCAATAACAAGAACATACAAATATTAATGAAATAAATAAAAACTCTTGAAATCTTCATAAACATCAATCCTTTGCATCCAATCCAAGTTTATTTACACATTTTCAATGTATCATGAAACAATCTTTGAACTAAAGCATTTTATAATTTTGTAACACAAATCAGATGACTTGGACAACAGCAAATGACAGGATTAAGTCATCCAGAAACTTCCGTGACGTGTCGTCAGAGACTCGTTACGAAAGTAATTGTACTTACATGGTGTCACCATGTCACTGGTGGTGATCCAGTTACTGACAGCTGAGTCGACCAATAATAGTAGACTGGACCATTTGACCAATCAGAGTATAATGGGAGGTGGGTCTTTAAGAGTTGGGCACTAAGACGCAGTGTTTTTTCATAGACATGAGGAAAGACAGGAAACAACAATGTAAATGATAACATTTTAATTGCGACTTATGTATAGTTGAGGGCTCAAACAATAAATTCATAAGAGGTTTTGTCACTAAAATGGCACTCTTAAATGAAATAAACACAATTTAGGGGCAGTTGGCTGCTTGCTTTCGACTTCTCTATTTAAATGAACAAAATGTCATGTTTAGTATTTTTAAAATTCATATATCGTTTGAATGCATGTGGAGTGTTATTGTCTGCAAAAAAAATATACACTGTATATACGATATTACTGGCTCAAAAGTATTATGCCCAGGTTTGGACACTTTACATCTTTGTTTATTATCCACAGATTTTTACTAAACATGCATTTAAAATATACCAGAATATAAGACAAAGCTCAGCTTTGAGAATAACTTAAGGTTTGGCAAAAATGATACGCATGTAAAAGTTTATAAAGACATCAACCCTTAGAACAACTACAAATGCAACTGCATAGATGAAATTATTAGATAGATCTCCCAAAAATGAAATTCTTTCATCCCATTTCAAACCTGTATGATTATTTCTTCTGCAGAACACCAAAAAATATTTGAAAGAATGTTGATAAGTGATCAACAGTGGTACTCACAGACCTTCACTGGTTGGGTCTACATAATAGAAGGCAATGGTTGCTGCTGTCGACTAATAAAGTCATGCAGGATTAACATGACAAGAAGATGGATCACGTTAATACCTGATATACATCCTTTGAGATTTTTGTTATGCAGTTTTGCATATATAACCCACATTCCCCATTTTGTCATAGGAAAGATTACTCTTTAGTCATTTTGGACCACGGGAGTAGTAAATTCAAATATTGTCCATTACTGTACTTGAACTGTTATCTCAACAAGCTGGCAGAGGCATATTATTACCAATGAAATCGTATCTATTACAGAGAATATGTGTTTATTACTGAACACGAGACATCTCAAGAGAGGTTCAATTCCTTATGATGAGTATAAGGTTAAAGCCTACAGTGTTTATAATGAGGCAAGCATGTGGATGTAAAGGCATTATATGGGTTACAGAGTGCAACAGCCATGTGCTTTGTAGATAAAGTCCAAAGTATCTTGAGACCACATATCTCTCCCGTTCCTGTCTGGGACATGCTGTGGTTGGGACTGTAAGCTGAGATAGGAAGAAGAGAGAGACGTGTTGAATCTGTCAGGGGTCATTTAGGGTCAACTCTGTGAGACTAGCAGCTTTCAGCACTTGTTTGGGATAACTTACTACTAACAACTTCAAATTCCTTTGAAAATGGTACTGTGATGTCGTCCATATACGTATGTTAAACTTAAAGTGATAGTTCACTTAAAAATATAAAACATTTACTCCTATTGTGATTTCATGCCTGTCCCACATTCTTTCGCACAACACATAAGATATTCTGAAGAAGAAAGTGTGTAACGGAACAGCAGAGGCACTGATTCACTTCTAGTGTTACGGCATTCTTCAAAATATCTTCTTCTTTGTTCTTTGAAAGACAGAAAGTCACACAGGTATAAAATTACAAGAGGATGTGTAAATATGCTAAGATTTTTATTTGGAGGTAAAACTTTTAACACTAGAAAGTTTGGTTGTGCATGTGGGTTGATAAGCAGTCACTCATGGTTCAAAGAACCTTACGGCCTTTCAAATAACATTAGCTTCATAGTGGCAATATTTCACAAAGCAAATCAAAGTGTTTCCGAGTTCAAAGTTGTGAAACAGTTAGGTGTTTAAAGAACCTTTATGATAATGAAAGTCATTAGGAGACCTTGCCCATTCCCCTTGTTACACAACTCTTCCACTGGTGATTATTAAAGGAAAACGTGCATTTTGCAGGTTGAGAAACGATTTGCGTCACTAACCGGAAACAGACGGCTTCTTCACTTAAGTATACTGTAATAATGGTTTCCTTAAAGAACAGTTACACTTGAATGATTTATGTTCTCATGCCATCTACATTCATGGTCTTGAAAGATGCTTCCTCACAAGAGTTGACTTCACAAAAATTACAATTGTTAAGGTTATGTATTTAGAATACAATATCACCAGTATTGTTATAGAAAATCTTGCATATATTTGGAAGGCATTTATTACTGGAGAGTAATAACTGTTCCACACTTTTTTTCCCCAATGCATTATTTATAAATGAATCCCCGCTTTTAAAAACTACTATAAACCTCTCTCTTCCAGCGTGACCGAACTTGACCATACATGACCGAAACTTACTAGCCTCTCACTTTTCTTTTTCCAAAAGGCCTTTGGGTTTGGATAACTTGGTAACTTGTTGTAGCGCTATTTATGCCTATTGTTATCTTCGCAGTTTACCATTTCATGGTCGCTTCCATTTCATGTCGCTTTGTGTATATGTGTCAGCTTAATACCTTGATGTAAATGTAATGTTAATGCAATATCATTTTATTACTTGTCTCCATACTTTTTAGGCAAATGCAGACTCAAATGGCCTATTAAATCTGTTCATGATGTTGACACCATTGGAGTGACATGTGAACGACATGTCACTCCAATGGTGTCCATAATTTCTCTTATGATAGTAAGCGACACAGGCATTGATCTCAGGGCAGAGAGAAAAAATAGTGTGTGTGTCAGAGAGAGAGAGAGATAGAGAGAGGTGCAGCCTAAATGTGCACACAGCTGCTTAGTGAACTCAGCATGAAAGGGCTGTAATGGAATGCTCAGTCAGACGCCAGCGCCTCCTGTACAATATTAACTGGGGCTCGATGTGCGTCATTCAGCAAACAGATGACCCTGAGAGCACTGAAGCAAGTGAGAACCTCTTAGACTCTCCTCAGCTTAACCCTTTCATTCTTGACATTGTTTTTTTCAATCTGTTATTCCCAAAAACTATGCAATACAAAAGTATGCCATGTTTGTAACTGTTTCCAATATATTTTGTTTTGCAATATTGTGTATCAAACTTCTTTTTGTGGAACACTTTTAAGTTGAATCCAGATGGCAGACACGTTGATAAACCCTTTATATGTCATTTATCATCAAGCATAATATGATGTGTTATAACTTTATTATAACTTAATTACACATTTTATACATAATTAATAAAGTTTCTATACATAAATGCTTTAAAGGAGGCATGGTGCAATTCCCTTTTTCTTGGTGTTAAAAGTTGCCTACAAATCTATTTTTTACACCTAAAATTTCAAAAATGATTTTCATTTCAAGCCTACGTCAGTTTGTGATGCTTGAATAATACAGCGCAAATGTTTAACAAACAAAGAAGATGTATCTGTAAGTGTCATTGTAGTGTTGTGGCTCTGGAATCTTATGTCACAAATGTGCTAAGGGGCGTAACATTTCTGTCATATGTGAAGTCAAGTAAAGTCAAGTCACCTTTATTTATATAGCACTTAAAACAAAATAATTTGCGTCAAAGCAGTGGAACAACATAGATCAGCACAACAGTGTCCATAATGCAAAACAATAGCGATAGGCAGTTGATCATTGAATTCAGTGATATCATCTCTGTTCAGATTAAATAGTGTCTGTGTATTAATTTTCAATCAAGTCAACGATATCGCTGTAAATGAAGTGACCCCAACTAAGAAAGCAAGAGGTGACAGCTGTAAGGAACAAAGACATCTATGACAGAGTGGAGGAAAATCCTTGGAAGAAACCAGTCTCGGTTGGTGGGCCAGTTCTCCTCTGACCAGACCAAACCAGTAGTTCAACATGTTTTCAGTATTCAGCCGATCCCAACACACCGATTAACTGACCAATCAAAGCACACCTCACTTTTCAGAAGGATGAGCTTTGTAAAAACCATCACATTTGGTTTTTTGTGTAAGCAACTATTTCTTGATGAGGACTTTGATCAATATTAAAAATAACAGATAGGAATTGCTCCGGCTTTGTGTGGATTAGGCCTTTTAAATAAAGCAATGTATGTCCCACAGTTCACCACACAGGAGCCCTTCCTTATTACTCAACGAACATTCAAAATGAAAGTCCATTCTACAATAAAGTGTAGCAGATGTTGATTGCTCAACAACTTTGATGTTGATGCAAAGGTAATGAATTATGTGCTGACTGTATTAGAGCACATCTGCGTTGACGTCTGGAGACCCGGCAGTCTGTCTTTCATTTCCATAGGGGACGTTCAGATCAACTGTCCTATCATGTTTGAGAAAAAACGACACAATAGTTTTTATGTCCAACTTTCCATTATGTCAAGCATAAATCCTCTACATTTGTCGTTTTTATTACAATTTAAAAAATGAGCATAGTGATGTGTTTGATATGTTTACATACAGAACATGATCCGACACCGACAGAAGACGACAAATTAAGAAAAGATTGTTTCAGAAACAGATAATGCCAAAAACGTTGTAAGATTGTGCACAATTGACTTTGAAGACTGGGAGTGTTAAGTGATAAATGGTACCCTCAGTGGCAGAAAGAGCTTGCCTTCAAGAGTCACGTTCATCTAACTCGGCAGTGTGTCAAATGCATGTACACAAGAAAATAAACAGCTGTGCGTTTTATTGAAGGGAAACTGACTCCAGATTTTTATTACTTTTTATATGACTGCCAACTCTGCCTGGAGTGCCACTATCAGCATCTGTGATGTAATAATGTGCAGGAGAAGTCAAGGTCCTCGTATCCCACGTCATCAGAAATCCAACTATTGCCAGGGTCCTTTTAAGACTAACACTGACATCAGCCGAAATGTGTTTATAAACAGACTTCACCACTTCTTCCTTGTGTGGCAAAAGTTGTGATTGAGATCACAAAAAGTCCCCAAGGAGCAAAGACAAGAGGTTGTTTGCTCTGAATAGCACGAATCCACAGCAGAGAAGAAAAAAACTCCCAATAATCCTTTTGCGTCATCAGCTTTGGAAAGCTGCTTTTGTGTTGATTCATTCGCGTAATGATGAAAGATGATCCTATCATTGTGGATGGAGCATTGTTGACTAGAGCACTCGCTGTAATTACGAATAATCACCCCACACAAGACTATACATTTAAAGTCGATTTATCATCCGCACCTCATTTCTCAGTCTGATAACCAGTAGACATCGGTGCATTTAATTATCCCATTTAGAATTAAGAACAATTATATTAATGCTTCTCAGAAAGTTGAAATGTACACTCATAATTACAAACATTTATAAAACAAGGTGTAAAATATCTAATGTCTTGCATTAGTCATGTAGTTTTTGTGCTGTGTACTTCAGGAATTGACTCCATTAAAGGTTGCCCTCCTCTGGTGGAGGCGTAAATGCTGCTCTAGTCATGGTATGAAAAACACAGAGACAAACACAGCAATAAGGCCCTATATTGAAGGAAAATAAACTAGACATGGTGTGAGAAGATCAGTTTATTTATACAAAGAACTATTATAAGGGTCAACCAAGAAATAGTCTTCAGGGAAGGTGAGGTTGAGCATTTAGGTCTGGAAAAGGGTTGGGGAACATCCTCAAGGGATCATTTGAGATTCCACACATTTCCACACCGGTGGAACCCTCAGAAGAAACAATTTTATAGGCACCTTTTAAAAATATTGTGAAAATGTAAGTGCTTTTATTTTTGCATAAAGAAAATTGTTGTTAAGTATGCAGTAGTGTTTCTGGTGTAAAGTCCAAATTGACATACTTGGAGATGTCATCATAGATTGTTTTGGGATTCTAACCGTCATCTCCCAACACTTTACTGCTTCCTCTCTCTTGCTTTATGAGGATCTTGCCAGGTTAAAACTGTAAACTTAATACTGTTAATACTGTTTTATCAGTCCATCAATATGCAGTCTTATGATTGGAATTCAATTCACTTTCCCCACCATAGTTTCAACACTACAAATCCATGAAAACAAGTCACAGTTTGCTAAATTAATATCAAGGAATTTTCCACATTAATTTTTACAATTGTTTAACCTGTGGTTTACACTTTTCACTACAATAAGTTGCATTCAAGCAATATTGGAAATGGTCGTCAAATAAACAAAGTGTGCGGGTTATTTTCTGCCATTACTAGAGTTTAGCACTAAATAGACAAATACCCTTGTTAAAAACAATTTTATAAAAAACATTCTGTAACATTTCATACTTAGTATAGATTAAACAGGATATACTGATATACAATTATATAAAAGCAGTCATATATATATATATTAACTTTTTACTTAAACTTGAATATATTAACCATATTGGAATTCCCATTTCTAAATATTAAGTTTGTGTTTTAAAATGCATTCAATGTCACTTTGACAGACATTTCTGTCAACCGGAAACCACAATGATATATAAAAATATCACAAGCATTTAGTTTTATTCATAAACGAAATATTTTATTGATATATGATACAGTATTTACACAACATACACAGATAACATTGTACATATGCAGTGCAAAATAAATAAAGGGCTGTTGTAAAGCTTGAAGGTGAAAAGGTGCCGAGCCAAACACATGTTTTCCTTCTTTGCCTGCAGATTGGCTGTAAGCAGCGGCTCTGACGTCAGCGCAGACTCCAGGAGGGAATATTCATCATCATCTGCATACGCCTACATTTCTCTCTATATACTCAACGTTGCCTCAAATCACCTGCATAACCCTACTGTCTATATAACTGACTCTAACAACCTCTTTTATTCTTTCATCTGATAACCTTTTCATTTAGACTATTTGAGAGCCAACTTCTGATTCCTGCTTACAAAGCTTTTTTCTCTATCATCGTGAAATCATATTACATGCCTTGTCATTTGAGGATGCAGATGAAAAGGGCGGTAAGAAAGGGCAGAAGCCAGGAGTGGGCTAATAGGCCGTCATTTCCATGATTTATTATGGCATTCAGTGGAATGACGCAAAAGAGGCAAATTGAAACCAAGACTTGTTTTCTTTACTCTACGTTTACTCAACCATCAACCCTCCCAGCAACTTCCTCATGACAATATTCAAGCGTAGGCATGGCCGCCACCTTCTCCGAATCAAATCGAGCTTCTCTCAATGGCCTGCATTGTGTGGTGTGCAGACCGCTCCTGCGGGCTGTCTCTATGGGGGTCCGAGTACATGTGAAACACCTCCGACTCCATTGAACACAACCCTTCCCAGCTGGAGGATCATCCAGTAGATTTGGTTCAAATAAGTATCTTGATTAAATAGTATAAGTCAATGCAAATACCCACCAGGATAGACAAATATACAATAGTGTAAGTGTTTGCTTTGGTGAAGATTGCAAACTCTTCACCGGATGGTTGGAAAAGACGCACGCTCATTTTGTTTCTACTGCTGGTGGCTTCTCGTGTACATTCTATTAAAATGTCCAGAAAAATTACACTATTTACGCACTAATGTATTTTAAGTTCTTTATTGTCATACATTATGTTTGTCTTTAAAAAAAATAATTGTTGCACTTCTATCCATCTGCTGAACACAAATGAAGATATATTTTTTTTAAGTAACTTAGCTGTATTAGGTCACCATTGACCTCCTTTGCGGCCCACTTTGGGAGTCAATAGTGACCCAATAAGACTTTGATGAATTAATGTTGCACAAAAAGTTTGCTAATTCGATTACATTTTTCTAATGATTAAGCACCTTTACCTTCATTCTGACCATCGGTAACTTGCCACTGGCATTAATTTAGTATACAGTCCATGCATAATGCCATTGTCATTGAAGCAAAAGATTAAACTATACCTAATGTTTTTACCAAAATATTGAATTTTTACTTCCCCTTGGAGGCCGACCATACTGTACACACATACCCTAAACCAGCCAGTCTGAGAAACTTCAGAACATAAAAGTGATTTGGACTGACCACAGAAACATGTAGATGACAGTCTACCCAATGTCATACAAGTATGATGTCACAATTCTTGAGTTCATCAAGAGAGACAATTGCTTCAAGTTCAATTTGCTGAACAAACTTAAAAAAAGCAAAACATTTTCATAATATTTATTTCATTATTTCTAAAACATTGTCAATTAAATCAGAAACATTACAATGTCAGGAACAACATCTGCTTAAAATAAGATTTACAAAAATGTTGATAATGACATGTTTGGTTTACATCTTTAAACATATTTGTTTAACATGCTATCCAAAATATTTATGACTCAAAATATGAGGAAAGCAGACTCGAAGTGACTCTCAAAAGAAAAAGTCAGTACGTCAGAGCGATTCATTTCACAAAAGAACTCTGCCAGCTTGACTCTGTGTGGCTCTGGATAATAATCTTTATATACATTTTTCTTCCTAGGATTTTGCTCATAGACGGGGAATGACGTAGTGGCCTACGTGAGTAACACATCAGAGGAGCTGCAGGTCTGTTTGAGCTCTTCACAGTGCATATATTAAGTGTAATGATGCAGTTTAATGGTAGGGAACGCTGGTACCATCTGTGAGAGTCATTTTCAGGGAATCTCTTCGAGTTGTCAGGGAGACTTTCTGCCTTATTAACCATGCTATGTGGGCTGATACAGTACTGTATACCTGATGCACACAATAAGTGAATGACTAAATTAAATGTTAAAATTAAATTGCAATGATGCACGACACTAGGACGAAAAGACTTTGAGACATTTAAATACATATACATATGACTTTGAGACATTTAAATACATATGATTAAAACTGAAATAATGTTACTTTTTGTTTGTTTGTAGTATGTATAATCTTATAGCACAGTACAACAGGCCGGTACAAATTTCAACTATAATTCATCTTTGCACAAAAGGAAATAAAATGTAAAATAAAACCCATTGGATTGAAAAAACTTTCTTAAACATACCTGTTATGGAACTTTACAAATTGTAATGGTTTTATTACAAATATCATAAAATTTTATTGTGGTTCAAGCCTTTTCCCAATATGATTTATTGGTGCTCTTTTGGATCCCAATAGATAACATCCCAGAAGACATCATATTACTGATAAACACATAAGCAAATTTTCCATCAAAACCAATATAATTCCAATTATAATCTGGTCCGTTACATTTTCTGTTGAGGTTTCTGTACTCATCATGTTTAAGTTTCATGTTGTCATGTCAAAGTGTAATTATTATATTAAAGTGTGTTTAAAATATAAAACATCCACGAGATTTATTGTATTCGGTTTACAACAGGTCTGTAATCCAGTTTTAATATTCATTAACAATGTTTTGTATGGCACGTAAGCATTACATTGAAAAAATACCTCCACTTTCAGAAATAGATGATGTTTGCTTGGAAGGTTCCAGGATTACAACAAAGCCAGATTTCCCATAAAACACAGAAGCACAGTGCCCGGAAGCATCAAAGGAAGGACTAATGACGTTATTGATGGTCAGTAGAGATGGGAAGAGGACTAAACTAGAAGATGAAATGTTTCCAAAACAGCTTCGGCCTACTTCATTTCATGTAGAAATAACACAACACTGCTACAAGCAACTGTGTCTGACTTTAAACATGTTGTAGTTATTTCTAAATTATGGTGATGATTTTTGTGTGTATTTCCCGGGTAATGTTTCCATTTCTATGCCAATTTGTTGTTACTTTTTCATTATTTCCTAGATAATTCATAATTCCTTCAGAGTTATTTATCATCGTCATTTAACAGTCTTTTGGTGGACCACAATGTTAATGTAATGAAATGTAATTAAAAGTAAATGGGATGAGAATTTTACTGTGTACGTTTAGCAGAAATCAGCCAGAAATAGTTATTTATGAATAACACGTAGATAAGTAAATTTTGGAGAACTTAATATTTGGGGGAATAATCAAAATTTTCTCTTAAAAACTAAGCACATTTGTGAACCAAATAAAGTACTAACTAAAATAAACGAATTAAGTTGAATTGAATCGTCTCATAAAAAAATCAAGAAAAGTCCTATAACAACGGTACAAGATATCAAAATGTGAGATTATTCTTAATGCAAGAATAGTAAAAACTTTAAATAATATTATATAATAGTAAAATAGTAATTAATTAAACCATTTAGGATTTTCACACTACTTAAAAAGAAAATCAAATGTTACATGGTACAAAAGAACCTTTAAGAACATAACTAAACGTTTTTAAACCAGAATGTGTAAGTACGTTTATTCCAAAAATAAAAGCTTTAGTCGACTGTACTGAACGATGACTCAACCACTTCAGGAAATAAAACCTTTATTTGTGTCTAGTATTTGTTACAGCAGTCAAGTTTTAAGGAAAAAAAATCAAATAACATAACAGAAGAGACAAGCAACCTGCACATAAGATCATCCTTACATTCATTCACAGCTATATAACTCCTATATACACACAATCATTTTTCATCCTTTACACATATTCTCTTCAAAAGTTTGACGTACAAGAAAAAAATGTATAACAGAATGTCTGTCTAATACAGTTAGGTCTTTTCAAATCTCTGCAAGGCTGCAGCTCCAAAGCACCGTATTTACACCCTGTTTGATTCTTGTTTTAATACAAGAAATATGTCACGTTTGTTTGGCCAAACCTTAATTATTAGCACTGTCGATTACTATCAATCATGCCTGCAAAACTAAAATACCAAAGACCTTGTAAATGGGCAATAACCAGAACATGGTCTGTAAAGGCAAAGTAATATTGTTGTTTGTCATAAACTCATGTAGTCACTAGATGGCAATGTAGCCTCAGACTAAAACTACAAGGATAGCTTTAAACTCAGTTCAACCAAACCCAGGCCTACACCACATGCAGAGTTGTTAAAAGAAGCGCATACATAACATTTATATCTTCAATACACAAAGTATGTTCATCAGAAAATGGTTGTTCTTTGACTTAAGATTACTTCATTATGTAAACCCAAAGAATGACACCAAGCATGACAGGCAAAACTAATGTCAGAAGACATTTAAAACTGTGTCTCTTATTAAAAATCATGAATCTTAATAAAACGGGCATTACACTAAATCTACACATGGAAGCATTTTATAATTTTCTTCTCACATTCATGCTTTACATAGGATGCGTGTTGGTCCTTCACTGGTCTTCAGATAGGGAACATTCAGACATGGAACATTCAGACAGTGAGCGTTCCCTTCTTTCACGAATAGCCACAAAGTTCAGCAGATCAATCGCAGTGACAACTCCAAAAACCATCTGCCTCATTGTCGAAGATCCGTCGTTCAAGTCTGCAAGACAGGCACTGCAATTCAGACTGCTGACCCCACCCACTGCAATGACAACATGCCATGCATTTTACCGACGGTTTTTGGTAACACTTTACTGCAAGAGTTCAATCTGTTAGCTTTATTTATTGCATTTTACATTGCTTACAATTATAGAATTTGTTCATTCATTTGTGATTTGGATTTGTGATCAAATTGATTATGGAATTTGTAATTTTCGGATTCAGATTTAATACAAAAAATGCTTTTGAGTGATATTTCATTTAGGATTAATGGATTATAAAATAAATTGAATTGTAAAGTGTTAGCATAATTTGCAAGTAATTGGCCATGTTGAGTAAAAAGAAAAAAAAACCACTGCAAAGGCATGAAAGAATAAGTCCACACTAAGCAGAAGCTGGCAACAACACAAAGACAATTTTGTTCATTATGTGACGTTTATCAGGATTATGTAGCAAAGACAAAGTTCACTTTTGTACCAAAACACTTGGCAAAGGCTTTTAGATGCCCTATAATGGCCCTGAACAGGTACAGAATGGTCTTGGCCAGGGAAAGGAGGACATCATGATCTGGAGCCCAAGAAAATTAAAGTGTCCCATGTCAGGGCTTAGTGCTGTATCAAATAAAACTCTTGCTTAAGTTGCCTAGAGAGATTAATAAGTTAACTTTATAGGTTAATTTATGGGTTTATCTTATGTAACTTTTGGAACTGCTTTTAATAGGAAACTAAATAATGTTGTGTATCCTTTTAAGAAGCAGTATTCTGCACTTTATTGCATTTAAGAAGTATTACTCATCTGTCCACAACCCTGTGGGAACACACCTGTGACCCGGTTTTTAAATAACACCTTCATACTATAAATGTGGATAACAAAGATAACAGTCCATTTTAAAACCTTTATCTTTCGACTTTTTCCAGAAAACACATACTATGGGATATTTTTTTTCACGCTGGGACAAATTAAAGCATAGGAATAAACAGCCAAGCACAATAACATTGGTCATGAAGAATGTCAAGAATTCCATGAAATTCAAAACCCATGCAAATAAATGAAGCTGTATCAAGGCAAAACGATGAAAAGGAAGCTGTTGAGACATAATGTAGTGGAGAGTTTTGAGTAACTTCACTTACACTGAATCTGTTCATGAACAACAAGAGCGAAATGATCCGTCTCAAGAATACGAGAGAGTTTGGCCAGGTTATCAGTCAGACGCACCTAAGAAGAGAGACAGAGAGTTCACTATGGAGGGCTTTAATTACCTGTGTAACCACAGTTCATTAAATATAATTAATTAAGATTGCATTGAACTTTGCTAACATGCATCACATAAAAATATTAATAAAGAATATTTGTTTCTTTAAACAAGCATCAGTCAAGAATTTCTTAAATGAATTGACCTTTAAATATCAAACCATTACTAAGAACCAGAGTGGGGTAAACTTGTTTGAAATTGTTTCTAGTTGAACTCTGTGTATATACTTTCTGCTCTATGATAGAAGTGTGTGCGTGTGTCCGTGTGTGTGTGTGTGTGTGTGTGTGTGTGTCCGTGTGTGTGTGCGTCTGTGTGTGTGTGTGTCTGCCTGTCTGTGTGCATTCACCTGTTTAAATTGTTTGTAGAGAACTCTGCTGATGGGATCAGCTGGGCTGACCTTCCCAGCCAGAACCGACGAGAGCATGTTCCCCAACGTGACCATACCCAGAATCTGCCTACAGAGCAAAAACAAGACACCAGACTGAACCACACCTTACTTCACTAACCATCTGTTAGTTCATTTTTATATTTCTGTGCCAATAAGACGGATATGCTGAGTTCAAAACATAAATTATAAAGGAAAATAATATTAATTGCCAAGACATTTGAGTATAAAACCACCCGAATGGTGTGTATAGGTTGAAGAAGAATTTAAAGAGATAACAAAATACTGTCATGAATTACTCACTTTCTAGTAGTTTACTTTAGTAATCAATGGGGTACAAGAACTCTTCCCCAAATATCTTTATCTGTGTTCTTACGAACAACTCAAAGGAGGAGGAATTATTTTTATTATTGGGAGAACTATCCCTTTAAGTAGTCTGGATTAGTCTTTCTACTAATATATTCAACTGTAAACAATTATAATAAAGACTTTTTAATGTTTATATACAATTGTTTAATTGTTCAAATATACAATACTATTGTATTGATTAATTTAATATCATAAAAAGATGGTCAACATCTGGTCCACACCTAGAGTAAATGATTTGTGGATAAAGAACCTACCCGGCCTCATTCACCACAGGAGCTTGGTCAAAAGCTTTCACTTTCAGAATCTGAATGGTCTTCTTAATAGATACTGAAGGTAGAACAGTCAATGGGGCAGACAGCCGAAGTTCCTGCAGAGTTAGGTTCCACCACCTACAGAAAGATGGGGTAAGGCAGAAGACCGTCAAAACCTCTGGTGAATCCGTACATGCACCTTTAATTCTATATTAGTCTGATTTTTAAAATGAGGAAATATTTACCAAACCCTTCTTTTTTCCACAAACCTGTCCAGATATGAAGCAGTCAAAACAAGCTTTGCCTTAGATGCCTTTCCAAATATTCTTACAAGTCTTAACAAGTTTAAGACATTCAATCTCGACATACAATAATTTACGAGAGAGGGCCTCTCTATACATTGACACACTTAACTTGAGCAGTAACTGACACTATTCATAAATTATATTTTCTTGTAAATAGCAAGGCGTCTTTAGTCATTGGCTCACCATGGCTTGTTAACAACCAGATCTTCCTCTCTCAGGAATCCCTTTTCACACATCCATTTGTCGCTGAGAAATTTAGACCTGGAGAGGGACAAAGCATGTATACCAAGAGGATTATCACACACCCTTAAGATTTCAACACAGTATTCACTGCACATTATTCCAGAAGTATATGATACAGAGTTAAGTTCCTACTCAATAGGGAAAAAATTTAGTTCACCTTACATGCCTTTCTGTTGCTTTATGCATGTATAATGTTTTTTTTATGCACTGTATACATTTTACACTCACTACTCATTTGGAATACAAAGTATAATTATATACTACCAGAAAAAGAACTACAAGAAAACTAAAGCATTGCTAAAAAAAAAACATTTTACTTACTAAGAGTTTTTAATATTGATTTCAAAAGCACTGTAAAAAAGTTGAAAAAGTTCAGTTGAAATTTATAAAAGTTTATTAAAAAACATAGAAATGCTAAGGTAGTTGACAAATAAACCATGCATTTGTCCTTGAAAACAAACGGTTTATTATATATATCTATGTATATAATAAATAATACATTTATTTTATTTTTATAATAAAAAAATTGCGTAAGAAATTAATCATCACGGATAATTTTTTCGGACACATTTACACCTGTATTGGTCGACCACCCGTTAATAAAACGGTTTAAATATAATATGATTAACATCTGCATATATTTTGTATTATATATAATACCGTTCCGATTCTAATGGTCATTTGACCATTATATATTTATAGATATACTGTCGCTTATAACTTATCAATAAAGCATTTGCTTGATTTCTTTCAGAAGAGCAGCCTGACTAGTTTTACCACTTCACCAGGAAGCCAAAACACTTTTAAACCATCTGGCTTCCTATATGAAAGTCTAAAACCACAAATTAGCATTGTTATTGCTTAATCCACCAGAAACAAAACACACGTTCACACCAGTTAAGCTTAGCAGATTAGACTGCTGGGAAAAACGCACATGTAGTTGCGTATGGAGTCCGGGAGGATCACCACACAGCGCTGGCCTTCTTTCAGCTCTTTAGCTAAATTTACTGCTGCGGCCATGGCTGTGCCTGAACTTCCACCTAAAATAAAACCAAAGAAAAATAGCTTAGCCACACCAGGTGTCACACATGTCAAGCGTGAGAGATGAACCAGCCGTCACATACCGCACAGAAGACCTTCGTCTCTGATAAGCATGCGAGACATAGCGAAAGACTCTTCATCTGTTGACTTGTACCAACTATCCACCACCTGAGAACAAACAGTCAGACTCGATAAATATGAAGCTTTAATGGTTTATGAAAATAACCTGTATGTAAAGCTGGAAACTGTTGTTTCAACTGCATCAAGGACTGTTGGTCGATCCACACACTTACAGATCTGTCCAGTACTGTGGGAATGAAGTCATATCCAATTCCCTCCACCTCATATTGAGTTCTATCAGTTTTGTTAAGTTCCTCCGGCTCAGCAAGGATGGAACCTTCAGGATCCACCCCAACAATCTGAGTCACATAGGGTTGTTTGAGAAAAAACATGTAAACATGCAAAGTAAGTACTTCATGGTATAGTCTATGCACTGTTGGGTACCTTGCAATCTAATGAAAAGAACAAAATCTAAAAACTTAGCTTCGTAATTTAAATGACAGTAAATCACCTTGACATTAGGGCACTTCTCTTTCAGCTTCCGTGCGATGCCAGTGATTGTGCCACCAGTGCCTGCTCCAGCCACCAGCATGTCTATTTTACCTACAGAGGGCAAACATAAAACATGGCATCAACATGTGACAGGAGCATCCATGTGAAAATCCACACCCAAATATTAGAGTTACCATCACACTGCTCCAGAATCTCCTCTGCAGTGGTGTCATAGTGTGCCAGGGGATTGCTAGGATTACGATACTGGTCCAGAATGTGAGCATTCTCAATCTCGTTCTTCAAACGCCACGCCACACCCACATGGGACTCGGGGGAATCAAAGCGGGCCGAGGTAGGGGTTCTGACAATCTCGGCACCGAGAGCACGGAGGACATCCACCTGGAAGTGTGTGAAATAGCACATGCATATAAATGGCAATACGAAGCAATAAATTAATTACTTCCGTGAAACTCAGTTTATCTTGAACTCACTTTTTCCATACTCATTTTCTCAGGCATGACAATGATGCAGCGATAACCTTTCACTGCTGCTGCCAATGCAAGTCCAATACCTAAGCACACACATTGGTTTGTTACACTGTTTAATGAAGACATCTAACACACAATTATCAGTTGACTCTGTATGAAAGCAAAAGTAACTTGACAGGATTTGTTTATTGTCTGCAGCTAGATGGGGAGACTGAAAAGTGGTTTAACTGGTCTAAAGCGCAAAAACAGTGAACGGCAACTTTTCACATAATAAAAGATAGTAACAAAGCGGCTTTGCGTGCGCACACACGCACGCACGCATACACACACACCTGTGTTTCCTGAGGTTGGTTCTATGATGGTGTCTCCAGGTTTGAGCACTCCATCACGCTCAGCATCTTCGATCATGCGCAGACTGATTCTGTCTTTCACACTGCCACCAGCATTGAAGTACTCACATTTCGCCACTGAAATAACAGAAAGAAAACTGTTGAAAGGAACATAAAGGGTAATCTAATACATTTTAAAACTTTGGTAAAACTATCAATGATTTTTATGTTTAATTGTGGGGGGGTACAGTAAGCTTTCACTACATCTAAAAACCAAACTGCTACACTGTAAAAAGTCATCGATTTATCTTTAAATTCTCTTGTTAAAAGTGAGTTCCAGTGCAACCCAAAACCTGTCCAAAGACTAATCTAATTCACATTAAGTCACTAAAAGAAAAGAATACCCAATGAAATGGTTTTCACTGCATTTAAATTGAAAAGGCTTCGAATAATAACGCTTTCAAATTTAAAACAGTAAGCCTATGAGGGGCTTATCTACAGCCTTGCAAACACTTTTGACCCAGATAGATAATCTCAGTAACCTTTTACCAAACAAAAACACTAAAAAGTTTAGTCCAAAAGCTTTGGTTACAATTTGGTTACTTGAACATATCTTCAATGGAGTGTAAGATTTTTTTGCAATATATATTGAAGGCAATTCTATAGAAGCCAGTTTCTGCCAGGTACAACAAAAATAATTGAGTCGGAATTTAATGCATAGTTGTAGTTTATGTTCAGTTCAATGATAGATTTAAACAAATATCTTTATTTGCGTTTTAATGTTATGCTTATCCATCCAAGTGTCTTCATTAACCATTTAACGCTTTCATAAGTTTCAAGCGAAAGGAAACATGGCAAGTTTTATTTATTATATATGTCCAAAGATTATGTTCTAATGTGTTCCTTACGTTGTTATCATTCAGAATAACTCTAGGTCGATCTCTAAGTTTGACTGCTGATTTGTTATTTCAACATTACCTTCATTTAAGTTTTCTTGTAAAATGCTTGTTTAAATGCTCGTTTAAATGTACAAAAGTTCAAGTTTATTTTTATGACTGCATGTAAGTTCAGTCTTTTGCCTTACTGAATTTAATTGCATGTTTACATTATTCTTTTTTATTAAAAGTGCAGACTTAGAGGAGGATGTTCACCAGCATAAAAGACTCAAGCAAGAACACAACAATTTCAGCAAAATTTTACTTTGATAGATTTAAAAAAATAAAAGCTTTATCAATAAAATTGTGTGGTGTTTAATAAGCATTAGGTAGTAATCGTACTGATATTGGTACACACTGGTACTGTTTTTGGGTTTGTTAAAACATCTAGACCTTTTGCCCTTATTTGAAAAAATCTTTGTAAACTTGGAGAAGCCCTGTTCTATTTAGTTATTTTTTATTTGTAATGCTTTTGTATGTTTAAAGCTTTTTTTTTTAACTATGCACTTCAAATGGTCTAAAAGGATATGACTAGACATTTTGAAACAGTTGATAATGGAACAGCAGTGCCACTTATTCATTTCTAATTTATGGACACAAAACCAATGCATGTGAACTGATGCCAAAACAAACTTTAAAATGTTACTTTGTGTTCTTCAGAAGTAATGAAGGTTCGATATGGCAATAAGATGAGTAAATGACACAGTGAGTAGTAAATAAAGGTGAGTACATTTTCATTGATGAGTATACTATAACTTTAACCACTTTAATTAACTTTGAATAGTAATGAACTTTAATGTAACACTCTTAAATAATCATTTCGTATACACCATAAAAAAATTAAAACTTGAATTGACCCTGACCGCTGCAGCCACGCTTCAGAAATAATAAAGGGATATTTTATAAGCCTTTATATATCAGGATAAAAGATTGACGCTAATCTCCAATCTTGTAATCTATGGTTCAAAAGTGCATGATTACAAAATTAAAAATAAGAAATGAATGCACAATGCATAAACTGTTACTCTTTAAGAAATCAGTCTTGGAACGTTCACACGTCCATGTCCTCAAATGGCTCATGCGGACTGAAACCCAATACCTGGATTCCAAGTACCTACCCCCTTTCTTCCCCCAAACACATCTACCCCACCAACCACACATGCCAAAACATGCAGTTGCGCAGCACGTACCCACACATAAATCCTCATCCACACTTAAAAATAATCAATGTTTAAGGGAAGGTCTATGTTTCTCAAAAACATTAAAAAGTCTGGTCAGAGTCTAAAAAAAAACGTGCAGCCAATCAGTAGTTCGAGATGCATCTTTTCTTAATGTGGAATATAATGTGAGATTGACATATGATGTATACTAGGGGTGAAGCAATCAAAAAAAGGGGCGAGACCCTTATGGTGTAGGGTTGTGTTTGTTTCCATTATTTCGAATGTCATGATTGACTGCCAGAAATCGTAGACCCTGCCTTTAATGTGTGTTCTTATTTCATACATACTTACAGAGCTCACACTTAAGACCAAACGCTTTGGGAATCTTGTTCATGCGGACAAGAGGGGTGTCTCCGATTTTGCCAAGAATGTTGGGGAGGATACTGGGGTTCTTTGTCCTATGAGAAAGAGAGAGTATTTAGTATCACATTGAGGTTACACACATTACCACAGACAAATGCTATGGTCAGTGTCAACCACAAACCAACCAATAGTTCTGTGCATAAAAGAAGAGTCTATAGGAATGAGTCATGATGATTCTACAGGTTTAGCACACCTTTCAACAAGACATTTTTTTAAAGCACAACTGTCGTTCCTCAGCATGACTATGCAATTCCCTCCTTATTTGGATATGGACTGACAACACAGAACATCTCTACCCAAATGGCAGATATGAATACAATGAGTCTGAGTCTTACAATTGGAAGTGGTTGTGGGGCGACTCTGTGTCTGGTCCACCGAGTTTCCAGGTGCACCTGCTGGGCAAATCTGGGCGAATCCAATTCCTCTCAATGTTTATTCCTGATCCATTATCAATGTGATCTATATTTATGTTCTTCATGTGGCCACCATTTGGTTCAGTCATACTTAACTTCTGTCCAGCCTTGCCATTCAAGATGGCTTCATTGTTGACCACCTTCTCAGTGTCCCCTTTGAGGTGGACCTTGCCAGAATGTGGGCAGACAGGCACTTTCCCAGTGGACTCTGAACTAGATGGCATGGCTTACCTACGTGAAAAAAAAGTAAACATGATAAAGAAACGTTATTCACCGTAACACCCTGCCCGCCCTTTCGACGTAGGTGTATTGATGAACTTTTAACTCAAATATGGTCCGCATATCATTAAAGGTCTTACGCAATGTTGACGGATCACAACAGGCCACAGGTGTGTGTGTGTGTGTGTGTGTGTGTGTGTGTGTGTGTGTGTGTGTGTGTGTGTGTGTTGTCAAAAACACTTTTATTGGTTTAACTTCACTAAGGCCTACACATTCACACAATTTTGAAATATGATTGTGCATTTAAATGTTTGCACAGAGAAACAGTAACGTCTAAAGTAACTAAAACTGTTATACTTGACCCTTAGATGTGTAGACAAAGTCACTTTAAAGATGACTACAAGAAAAACAAACGTTATCTTAACATATTATAATGCCCCTGTTTTCACTTGTTTGCAGACAGTAAAAGGACGAAAACAACATCCTATCACTCAGAATGTGTTAAACAACACAGTTTTCTGATAGCAATATCTTTTATAGTAGTTCGGCAGATATCTCAACTTCCTTCCATCTGCTCCTGGTTAGAACATGGATAAGAGGATACGGGTTCCTCATAAAAAACTATAACTGATCAAAACAATACAGGTTTGCCCTTTGGAGATATATTAGGTAACGTGTTTAAACAACCATTGACATGCATACGAATTTCAATACAGAAATTATGCCAAATTCACCACAAGATGAAGCCAATACATCAGTTTTAGAATTCTTAATATGCCGGACATCCTGAATTCATCGAAAATATACACTTAATGTTAACCAAGGGAGGAGTCAGAGGCCGAAGGAGTTAGAGTCATGTCTCTTGGAAACTGAACACGCTTGATGTTGTCCGTGTCATTCCTCACACACTGATGCAGTTGCCAAGAAAAGACTTACGCAACAAACATACGCTGAAATACAAACTCAAACAAACCCTTCAGCCAAAAGGGCAATTTAGGTCTCAGCTACTTTGAGGGAGAAAACATGTGGCATTATTTTACTGAAATCCACACTGATGGTGATCTGAAACTTAACCCCAAAAAAGGAAAAAGAAGGCATGAGGACTTTATTTAAATAAACCTTCAATTAGAGAAGTATTTTATTTTTCAGATTTGTTTTCTAAAACACTAAAAAAGTATTAAACAATAAATGCTCAATAATTGAAAAAAAAAACAAAAACAAAAATAAAAATAAGGAAAAGAAAAAGATTTAAATCAAAACAGATTACACATCCTTGTCTTAACTTTGAACTTCTTTGAGCCACAAATATTTATTATTATATTTTTTTTTATATTTGATATGCATATATACTCTCCTCTGAAGTAGGAAGTTGGTTTGAAATAGTTTATTATATTTATTATATTTGTTGGATGAGGTGTTTTTCAAATATTTAATTATAAAAATAAAATATTTAATTATTCTTAACAAGTCTTTAAAAGCAGCATGTTAAGTTAGTCCTATAGGTTACACATGCGTGGCAAATATAAATAACTGCCCCCACAGCAGCAGTATTTAGACACTAGAGGTAAAATAAACCTTTAAACGTCATATGGAGGAAAGTATTAAAAGATGACGCAATGTCGGATGTGCTGTGTTCATTGTGTCTGCGCTAAACCATGATGCTGTGACGTAGGATGTCGATTTCATCATGCGCACGAGCATCGCCTTCCCATTATATCCTACACGCGTGTTAACCATGAGTGACGTAATAAAACTGGGTTATTTACAGCAAATACGTCATTGTTCTTAAAGAATCCAGCCATTGTTTATTTTCACATTTTTGAGAATATATTGATCACATATTGATTAATGATGGATTTCTGTATTGTTAACAAAAGTAGATGTTTACTCACCTGCGTTTGAGATTTAAAAGGAAGATGAGCTGCGAACACAAACTCGGACCTCTGCGTGTAAGTGAAAATCGTCGCTTTGCCAGCTGCTCACATGCGTTAAAGAGCCAAATATGCGTCCAATAGGAAGCCTGCTTACCTTGCCGGGGTGGTGCGCTGATTGGCCGCTGCGGGGGAGTCTGTTCAGTGCTCGCGACCAATCAGATGTTAAGATTTAGTCGTGCCCTCGTCTATGGAAACGTGCAGATCAAGAGGTATTAGTGTGACGTCACAATACCGCGAGACTTGTGGCTTTGAAACAAAAGGTGGACGTGTCACGCGATACTTTGATGTCTTAGGTCGATTGATCTGCGCAGCGGCATGTGAACCCATCTTGTAAGCACTGTTTAGTAAGCACTGTGTAGTAAGCACTGTGTAGCTATTCAAGAAACTAACAGTGAACTTAAATTTACATTTACATTTAACCCACTAAGAAAAATAATGGTTTTCATGGAAAATGATTATTATTGAATGGTTATTGTAGTAAAACCATTGAAAATATGTGGTTAATACCAATTCATTAAAAAAATTGCAAATAATTTTTAAAGTATGATTGTGCGCGTAAGGGAAACAAGCAACCTCATGAGATAGAAAAACCATCTTTACCATCACAATATCATAAAAACTTTGAAAACTCCACGTTAACACTAGCATGTGGGTGTTAAGAGTTTGACTCCTAGGGTTGTGGTTTCAAGGCTCAGGCCGGGCAATATCAAGACTTTGTTACCCATATGCAAGGCACCAAACCCCCAAAGTTGTGTGTTCACTACTGTGTGTGTTCACAGTTGGTGTGTGTGTGTGTGCACACTTTGGATGGGTTAAATGCATAGCATGAATTCTAAATATGGGTCCCCATACTTAGCTTTAGGCCACATGCCTCATATTTATTGTTTTCTTATGGACCAGTTTCAGACTTGGGAATTTGTTACCTTTTCTCCATCCTGTTAGTTGTAGTAGGAGCAAGAGACTAGATATTCAATTTTTCATCCATAGAACACTTCCAGCAAGACACAAGTAAAAATAAAGATAGAAATGTTGAGAAAAATTCAAGACACACTGACCTGAGTTTATCACCAATAAACAAAGCAATCACTAGTCGCTAAAATGTCTAAGGGGTGTTTTATTGAAAAAGCAAAAAGTTTTTGCATAAACAGTTAAGAAATCAGAAAGTACAGAAATCAGGGGAATTTCAATTCAACATTTATCACATTTTCATCAGGACAGAGTCAGACAGATCTTGAGGAATAAGCGTTAGCCTCAGAAAGCAAGGAATTTAAAATCGTCCAGAGCGTTCTCTATCTCTAGACCTCCGTCTTTCCCGTTCTCTTCCACCTCTATTGCGCTCTCGAGAGCGAGAGCGCCTCTCACGAGAACGTGACCGAGAGCGATGCCTGTGTAAGATAGAAAACATTTTACTAGAGCTGCTTTGTTCATGACTCAAGGCTTTAAATATCTTACCGGAGACGGTTTAAAACTTTAATGCTTTTTTCTGTTGAAACCCATTTAAGATAGTCAGTTACATCAATAACTCACAACCTCTCTACAAAACATTATT
The DNA here is from genome assembly GCA_033220385.1 of Triplophysa yarkandensis. Lineage (NCBI taxonomy): Eukaryota > Metazoa > Chordata > Actinopteri > Cypriniformes > Nemacheilidae > Triplophysa > Triplophysa yarkandensis. The sequence continues at coordinate 17,699,114 of CM065659.1, forward strand.
TGAGAAGGTTGAAAAAAACAAACCTCTTTCTTCTGCGCCCATACAGTTCTCTCCTGAGTTCCCTTGAGATTGGCTTCAGATGCATGAAGTTGCAGAAGCCACCTCGAGTGCACTCTCTGCAGGAATACAAATGTATTGCAATCAGCCATAATAAAGTCTTTAGAAATTAAGTAAATATTTAACCAACCCAGAACACAATGTTGTATTACTGTTGATTTATGGGAAGGTGTGTACTGAAATTGTGCCATCACGTATTAAAACATTATGGGCACCTTTATTTGTGGGCATTCAGAATATACATGAGGTGTGCAGCACACTCTTCTGATAATCGTATCACTTACCCCATCTCATACTGTCGACAACAGGCCTCTCTGAAGTCCGTGACAGGAGAGAGCTCAGCATGGATGGGCTGGCCATTAAACCAGCGGTTGTTCAAATCAATCACTGCCTTTTCAGCATCTTCTTCACGACGGAACTACACACAAAACGGTGGAGATTTGGTACATTGCGATAAATGGTGAATAATAAAAAACACCAACTTTCAAAAAGTACGAATTAGTAACTTATAATAAACAACACAAACACACATAACAATTCTTTAGCCAAACAGTAAGCTGTTTATAACTGCCACAATAATACAGATGTGCATTCAGGCAGGTGCACTGGCATTTCATGAGCATTTCTAAAAAACAGACAAATTGAAATAGTCAAAACTCGTTTTTGAAAAATATACTGATATGCATTGAGTTGACATTGCTAAAAAAGATATTATCTCACCTTCACATAGACATTGCCGACCAAGTGATCTCCTAAATTATCACAAACATTCATCTCCTCAACCTCTCCATACTTCTCTTCCATTTCAGTGAACACCTCCTGAAAAATAAATAAGTGACATAAAAATTAGCTGCGTGTTTTATCACAAAAAAACGTAACTCAAAACTCATTCAAGGGTCCGTTGTGGTGTTGTGGACAGAGAGTTGGAATTGTAAGCTGAAGGTTGCGGGTTTGAACCCAAGTGCCAGAGACAATGACTTTAGTGTCCTTGAGCAAGTAAACTCATTTGCTCTGCAGTAATACTTGGCCTCTGCTTAATGCTCGTAAGTCGCTTTGGATAAAAAGCATCTAACAAATGAATATTTTAAAATGGTTGTCTCAATGACAGGTATTTTTATGACCCCCGGTGGATATGATGGCTCAGGCCTTTAGGAACATCTAGCACTGTGTCGTAACCAAAGCCAATTTTATTTGGTCCATGAAATACACCAAAATGCTATCTTTGTAAAAAAAAAAGAATCTGTGTTGCTTCAACCTATTTAATAACCTAAATACAAAACGCAGTAAGATTAAGAAGATTTCCCCATATTCAAACAGTTGAAGAAAAAAGACTTACCTCAAAGAACTCATCGTAATGTTCCTGCATCTCAACATCGCTGACAGCATCTAATGAAACACCAGTAAAACAAAAACAGTGTTTTATTTAAAAGTAGGGATGGGCAATATATCAGCGGCCTTATCTTTATTGGCCAATAAATGCTATTTTTAGTATTATACGTTATTGGTTCAATAACGAGTAACGTCTTGTGGTGTCGTCCCAAAAGGGAAAGAAACCACTCTCTCTCGTACCTTCTCTGCAACCGTTCCTCGATGGTGGACAATCTGCCTCTTACAACACGTTAGGCAGACTCTGTCTCTGTCTCTAAAAACATCTAAAAACTCCTCTCTTCCGTCTACACCTAACCCACTGGAAAACCTTCTTTGTTACCTACTCACGGTTAAAAAAAATGTTTACCTTTCCCCCCCGGACAGGTTCTACTTAACTAGGTAACCTCGTTGGGGACTTGTTCACTATTGTTGTCTCTGGTATTTATCGCTTCATTCTCTCATCGATTTTTTGCAAGTCGCTTTGGATAAAATTGTCTACTAAATGCCTAATTGTTGTACAATAATAAAATTAAGTATTTTGGCCGATAAATGAGGTATTATTCTCATATTTATGAGTCTTTAGACTCCAAACAAACAGACAAAGCTCGAGTCAAGTCAACAAATCAACAATAAAGAACAAAACTTACTTAATCCATCAGCAGACTGTGCTGTGTTTTGTGGATTCCTGTAGATGTTTAGGAGAGCAATGGTCTGAAACACACAACACACATATACAATTAATCAATACAGACATTCAACAATAATGCATTACAGAAGATCTATACACACATATATACACACCAGAGGTTGCGTTAACCGAATATCATTGATGGATTTTTTCAGATGTGACGGAAAAATCTGAAGTTGTTCTGTCATTTTGATGGATTAGGCTGAGGGCGATCTATTGTCATTTGTAACTGATGACGATTGTCTTTATTAATGATCAATTGTCTTGTATTGTCTCATCTTTGTCAGCGCTGTATACTGTTGTAAATAGTTGTGATATTGTTAATAAATGTGAATAAAGAGGAAGTGATGCAGTGTTTGAGAGCACTACAGAACACAGAGGGGTGCAGCTGTACCCCCGGTGCAGAAGGAGCGCGTTCTGCAGGATCTCACTTCCTTCAGAGAGATGTTTCCTGATTACAGAACACTGGCTGAATAGTTAAATATTTCTAAATAGTTATATTTTTATATGTGGTCGTGTTTTAATTCCCTTCACAGTCAGTGCGAAAAAAAACACATGGAATTGTTGAAGAATAAATTATATATATATATTTTTGAAGTTTTAGTTCATTTGTCAAATAAAGGAATAATTTAGCCGTTATAATCGTTGTGCAAGTGCATGATTTAAAAATGAATTTAAAAAAGCGATTAGAAAATATGCTAATTAAATGACAGTCAATAATAGATTATGACTGAAATTTTTTCACCCTTTGCCGGACAGCGAAAAAGTCTAACGCGACCTCTGACACACACAGTGAACACACACACACACACAGTGAACACACACACAGTGAACACACACACACAGTGAACACACACAGTGAACACACACAGTGAACACACACGAACACACACGAACACACACGAACACACACGAACACACACGAACACACACGAACACACACGAACACACACACACACACACACACACACACACACACACACACACACACACACACAGTGAACACACACACACAGTGAACACACACACACAGTGAACACACACACACAGTGAACACACACACACACAATGAACACACACACACACAATGAACACACACACACACACACACACACACACACACAATGAACACACACACACACACACACAATGAACACACACACACACACACAATGAACACACACACACACACACACACACACACAATGAACACACACACACACACACACACACACACACACACACACACACACACACACACACACACACACACACACACACAGTGAACACACACACACACACACACACAGTGAACACACACACACAGTGAACACACACACACACACACAGTGAACACACACACACACACACAGTGAACACACACACACACACAGTGAACACACACACACACACACACAGTGAACACACACACACACACACACACACACACACACACACACACACACACACACAGTGAACACACACACACACACACACACAGTGAACACACACACACACACACACAGTGAACACACACACAAACACAGTGAACACACACACACACACACACACACACACACACACACACACACAGTGAACACACACACACACACAGTGAACACACACACACAGTGAACACACACACACAGTGAACACACACACACAGTGAACACACACACACAGTGAACACACACACACAGTGAACACACACACACACACACACACAATGAACACACACACACACACACAATGAACACACACACACACACACACAATGAACACACACACACACAATGAACACACACACACACACACAATGAACACACACACACACACACACACACACACACACACACACACACACACACACACACACACACACACACACACACACACACACAATGAACACACACACACACAATGAACACACACACACACACACACACACACACACACAATGAACACACACACACAATGAACACACACACACACAATGAACACACACACACACACACACACACAATGAACACACACACACACACACACACACACACACACACACACACACACACACACACACACACACACACACACACACAATGAACACACACACACACACACACACACACACACACACACACACACACACACACACACACACACACACGACTCACCTGGCTGAATGTGGGCTTGTTATGGAGTCTGGAGCACCGGTCTCCATGGCGGCATGCTCCGATTTTAAAGTAGAACGAGCAGTTAACCCTGCACACAGTACAAACACGTGAGAAACATGCTAACACAGAAGCTAGTTCTCTTGACTGAACTCAAACACAATGAGAATCAATGATGATAAACTCCAGATGCTCTTTCTGCTGCTAGCACAGCTACACCCGAACACAATGAATGAGACTCAGTGCAGCTCGCGCACACACCGCGAGACAAAGAATCTCACTTTAGTAATGTTTCTCATCAACAATTAAACACTTTATTAAACACATCTATGTGTAAAAACACCAGTAGTGTTAAAATTAAGAGCAGTGCACGCCGTGTTAGCAATCAGACGGAATGCTAATAACCACACGAGGCGTTGGCGTCATAAAACACAGCAGCTTTATATGCTAGCGATAAGCGCACAGCTGCGACGGTGCTAAAAACGACTGAGAAGAATTAAAAGCACGAAATGTGCTCGGGAGAAAACTTACTTGTCTTTTTCGGTACCAAAAATCGACGCCAAGTACTCGGCCATTTTGAAAAAAAGAAAAACGGTGGACGAGTTTCTTCTGCTGATGAATACTCAGGCGGAAGCGCTGGAGACGAGGAGCCGCAGTACTGCCCCCTACCGTACTGTGTCTGTAACTGTCTCTGGATTATTTTTTATTATCATAGGATTATAATTATCAGAGAACAATACGATTTTAATTATCTTTTAAGTTAAAACAGAAAAATAATTAAACATTTTACATTTGAGCATTTTAGTCGTAGTGACCTTTAGAGGTAGAATCTTTATATCCATCAGTAAGTTGTTCAAACAATTGAAGTTATGGCCTCTACTGCTGAGAATGTGTGTGTGTGTGTGTGTGTGTGTGTGTTCACTTCTCTCTGTGTGTGTGTGTGTGTGTGTGTTCACTTCTCTCTGTGTGTGTGTGTGTGTGGTGTGTGTGTGTGTTCACCTCTCTCTCTCTCTCTCTCTCTCTCTCTCTCTCTCTCTCTCTCTCTCTCCTCTCTCTCTCTCTCTCTCTCTGTGTGTGTGTGTGTGTGTGTGTGTGTGTTCACTTCTCTCTCTGTGTGTGTGTGTGTGTTCACCTCTCTCTCTCTCCTCTCCTCTCTCTCTCTCTCTCTCTCTCTCTCTCTCTCTCTCTCTCTCTCTCTCTCTCTCTCTCTCTCTGTGTGTGTGTGTGTGTGTGTGTGTGTGTGTGTGTGTGTGTGTGTGTGTGTGTGTGTGTGTGTGTGTGTGTGTGTGTTCACTTCTGTGTGTGTGTGTGTGTGTGTGTGTGTGTGTGTGTGTGTGTGTGTGTGTGTGTAGGTGTTCACTTGTCTCTCTCTGTGTGTGTGTGTGTGTGTGTGTGTGTGTGTGTGTTCACTTCTGTGTGTGTGTGTGTGTGTGTGTGTAGGTGTTCACTTTGTCTCTCTGTGTGTGTGTGTGTGTGTGTGTGTGTGTGTGTGTGTGTGTGTGTGTGTGTGTGTGTGTGTGTGTGTGTGTGTGTGTGTTCTCTTCTGTGTGTGTGTGTGTGTGTGTGTGTGTGTGTGTGTTGTGTGTGTGTGTGTGTGTGTTTAGGTGTTCACTTGTCTCTCTGTGTGTGTGTGTGTGTGTGTGTGTGTGTGTGTTCACTGCACTGTGTGTGTGTGTGTGTGTGTGTGTGTGTGTGTTCACTGCACTGTGTGTGTGTGTGTGTGTGTGTGTGTGTGTGTGTGTGTGTGTGTGTGTGTGTGTTCACTTCTGTGTGTGTGTGTGTGTGTGTGTGTGTGTGTAGGTGTTCACTTGTCTCTCTCTCTCTGTGTGTGTGTGTGTGTGTGTGTGTGTGTGTGTGTGTGTGTGTGTGTGTGTGTGTGTGTGTTCACTGCACTGTGTGTGTGTGTGTGTGGTGTGTGTGTGTGTGTGTGTGTGTGTGTGTGTGTGTGTGTGTGTGTGTGTGTGTGTGTGTGTGTGTGTTCACTGCACTGTGTGTGTGTGTTCACTTCTGTATGTGTGTGTGTGTGTGTGTGTGTGTGTGTGTGTGTGTGTTCACTGCACTGTTGTGTTTTCACGGAGGTGTGTGTGTTCACTACTGTGTGTGTCTTCACGGAGGTGTGTGTGTTCACTACTGTGTGTGTGTCTTCACGGTTGGTGTGTGTGTGCACTCTGAATGGGTTAAAAGCCCGAGCACGAATTCTGAGTAGAATCTTTATATCCATCAGTAAGTTCTCACCCTGAGATGTTGTTCAAAGAATTGAAGTTATGGCCCTCTACTGCTGAGAGAGTGTGTGTGTGTGTGTGTGTTCACTTCTCTCTCTCTCTCTCTCTCTGCTGTGTGTGTGTGTGTGTGTGTCTGTGTTCACTTCTGTGTGTGTGTGTGTGTGTGTGTGTGTGTGTGTGTGTGTGTGTGTGTGGTGTGCGTGCGTGCGTGCGTGCGTGCGTGCGTGCGTGCGTGTGTGTGTGCAAGATCATTCATCAGCCCTTTTTAATGTGGTTTCATGTCGGGGTGGAACGCTGCAGCTCATGAACCCAGAGGAACAGCATTAACTATTTATAATCATGTGTGTTTGTGTGTCTGTGTGTTTGCCTTTTCATGTGTTTCTGTGTGTGTGTGCCCGTGTGAGTGTTTTTTTGTTTGCATGTGTGTCTCATTATGCAGTTCAAGGTCTGACTCTTCCTATTTAGAAGCAATTTTCTGCCACTTGTCACAGTAATCGCTGTCAGACTTAAAAGCCACCAGCTGAATATCTGTGTGTGTGTGTGTGTGTGTGTGTGTGTGTGTGTGTCGTGTGTGTGTGTGTGTGTGTGTGTGTGTGTGTGTGTGTGTGTGTGTGTGTGTGTGTGTGTGTGTGTGTGTGTGTGTGTGTGTGTGTGTGTGTGTGTGTGTGTGTGTGTGTGTCTACAGTCAAACCATCCAGGTGAGGATCATTGATG